>RJWM01012458.1:0-56310 GCA_004363535.1 Dasyprocta punctata | reverse complement strand
TGGGGATATCATGGAAAACAAACAGGGCAAACTACCTGTTCTTGTGGCACTTTTTTTTTTTTTTTTTTTTGCGGCACCGGGGATCGAACTCACAGCCTCGCACCTGCCAGACAGGCGCTTAAGCTGCTGAGCCAAACTCCCGGCCCTGGTTTTTTTGAGGCAGGGTTGCACTATGTAGCTCAGTCTGGCCTTGTGCTCATGTTGTGGCCCAAGCCGGCCTCGAACTCACAACGCTCCGCCTACCTCAGCCTCCCGAGTGCTGGGATTAAAGGCGTGCGCCACCACGCCCGGCTTCTTGTGGCACTTTCATTCACATGAAGAAACCGAAGGAACCAATGAACCAGTGAGTTCCTGCGGAAAGTCAGAGAGGTATGTGTTCCAAAGATAGAACATAGAGTGAGGAGAGAGATAGTGGGATGGAGTGTGGGAGATATTTTAGACACAGTAGTCTAGAAGAAAGCATCTTCTAAGAGGAGATCCCGAGTGCAAACCTGAATGACAAGCCAGAGGAAGCCACAGGAAATGTCCGAGAGGCAGCATACTCCCGAAGTGATGCTTGGTGGAAGTTTTTGGAAAGATAAGACAGGAAGAGGAAACAGTCACTGATGTTCACTCAGTGGGACCCCCTAATGGTACCCAAAAACCCTCACAGTAGATTTGTTTACCCGTATTTTCATTTTCTACTGCTTGTCCACTACCTAAGATCCTAAAAATATAAAAGGCCTAAAAACATAAAAGGAAAAAATTCTGGAAATAATGATTTCTTAAGTTATAAATGGCACATTATTCTGAGTAGCATGAGCAGATCTTGTCTTGTCATGAGAATAAATCATCCCTTTGCCTAGCGTATCCACACTGTATATGCTACTTACTTGTAAGTCACAGAGTAGCCTCTTGATTACTAAATTGAATATTGCAGTATTTGTGTTCAAGAAACATCTGTTTTACTTGATGATGGACCCAAAGCCCAGGAGTACTGATGCTGTCAATTTGAATATGCCAAAGAAAAACTATCCTCAAAGTGCTATCTTTAAGCATCATCTTACATCATCAGCAGAAGAATGAGTAAAATACAATAAGATATTTTGAGAGAGATAATGGTTACATAGCTAAACAATGTTGTTGCAATTGTTCTATTTTATCAATATTCTTACTCATCTCTTATAGTGCTTATTTATAATCCAAACTTTACCATAGTTTGTATATATAGGAAAAACAGGATATACAGGAATTTGACACTAATCATGGTTTCAAACACCCACTGGGGTCTTGGAATATATCCCTGCAGATTGAGTCTATGTCATTTTGCTTCCTTTTGAAATCATCCTAGGTCCTTAGGCAGCAGTAATTCCTTCCTCCATCCCAACTCCCCAGCATTTGATCAATATCATAATACTTTGTATCACTAGCATTTGTTACTGTGGAGTAAGGTGAACTTTTTCCAGACAGGAAAATGTTCTTTTTGGAGATTACGGTGCCCACTGCAGTTTATCAGCAATGTAGGACTGGTTATTCTTTAGGACCATCGTTCACATCATTCTGGAATTTTCTTTCACCAGCATGCTAGGTGATTACTTCACCTTTCACAGGTTGGATGTGTCTTTCTGTCTTTTGACTTTCTCCTTTGCTTTGGTGAATTACCTCCTCAAGTAGACGGTTGGTCTGAGCATGTGAGGTAACTGTGTTGAGATTTTACACATTTCCTGTGTTTTGTTTCCTGACACTTGAATGGTAAGATGACTAGATAATCTAAGGCAGTAATCATTTTTGTTTGGAGATATAGGAGCATTGCTTCATTGCCTTGTAAATTTTAATGTTACTACTAAGAACATGAAAACCATTTTTTCTTGAAACTTGTTTACTAGCGTCTTCTCTCTCCTTTATTTTTGAAAATCTTTAAAATCTTTTCTTTCAAGCCAATGGTCTAAAATTTGACAGTGATGCATTTTGGTGATTCTTTTTAAGAACCAACCTTGTTTTTCTTTTATAAGTGAAGAACATCACTTTATGTCCTAATGATCAGGAGCTCTTAGCTTCTGAGAATGTTTTCTGGTGCTGTGAATGATCAAATCTAGGGCCAAATCTAGGGCCTTGCACACATCATGCAAGCATTTTATACTGCACTACAGCTCATGCCCATCTGAGATTTTTAAAAAAATATAAAATGTACTGATATGTAGTATAAAAAAACTGCATCATTTAAAATATACCCTTCCACAAATTTTGTCAGATATATTGAAATCTCCATAACAATAACATTTACATTGCTACCAATTGTTTCTGTGTTTCCTTTGTGGTCCATTCCTCCATCCACCAAGCAAGTGCTTCTCTGCTTTCTGGCACTATAGATTATTTTCTGTCAAATCTAGATTGGTATGAGCTATGGGTTCTCTAGCTTTATCATCTACTGAAAAATGTTAGGACATTCTCATTTCACTATGAGTTTTTGAACTAGCTTGTCATTTTGCACCACACACACACACACACACACACACATACACATGGCCTTCTGGAATTTTGGAAAAATTAAATTGAATATATAGATTAATCTGGAAAATTTGAACATTCTAACAATATTGAATCTTCATGGGTATATGGGTATGAAATAGCTTTCCATTTTTTTAGCCTTTAACTTTTCTTACTATTTATTTATGTATGTTTTTACTTGTAATGGGAATCAAACTCATGACCTCATACTTGCCGGGTGGCTGCTGTGCCACTGAGCTGTATCCTCAGCCCTTACTCATGCTTTGTAGTTTTCAATTGCACAGATTTTGCCAGTTATATGCAAATATTTTATGGTACTGGATGCTGTTGGAATTGGAGGTGTACTTTTCAATTTCACTTTTTCCGTTCTTCATTGCTAGTATATAGAAATATTATTCTATCTTAACATATTGACCTTGCACATGACTTGCTAAATTCATTTACTTTTCCTTCTGGATTCCTTGTGATTTTCCAGCACACAATTATATAGTATGCAAAAAGTGTTTTACTTCTTCCTTTCCATTTTGTGTGCTTTTTATCTCCTCTTTCTCTCCTCTTCCTTCTCCTCTGTATCTTCCTCTTCTTCCTTTTCTTTCTCCTGCTGCTGGTCTTACGGCATTGCCTAAGACCTCCCATTGTAGCAAGAGTGGGAATCTCTGTTTTTCCCAGTCTTAGAAGAGAAACATTCAGTCTTCGACCACTCAGATATTATCTGTAGGCTTTTTGCCTGTACAAGGAAGTGTTCTGTTGCTGTGACAAAATTGCTGAGATAATTAATTTAAAAAGAGGAAAGACTTATTTGAGCTTATAGTTTCAGAGGTGTCCGTTCATAGCTACTTGTTCTCATTGCTTTCAGCCTGTGGTGAGGAAGAACATCCTGGTAAGGAATGTGTGGAGAAGAAAATCTCTTCACATCATGTCAGCTGGGATGCACCAAGAGAGACAGGAAGGGGCCAGAGTTCCAATATCCCTCTTCGGGCCACTTGCCTAGTAACCTACTTCCTCCAATCAGCCTCCTGCTCCTAAAGTTTCCATCACTTCACAATAGTCCTATCAACTGAGGACTAGGCCTATAACACAAGTTGTGTGGGACAATTACGATCCAAACTGTAACAGTGCCCTCGAACCAGCGGAAGGTGTTTCTTGTCTTTTTTTATCCTGGTTTGCTAAGAGATTTTAATTATGGATAGATTTTTTAAATGTTTTTGCTTCATCTATTGATATAATTATGTGGATTTTCTCATTTATATATTGAATTATGTTCATTAATTTTTGAATGTTAAATCAAATTTGTATTTCTGGAATAAATCTTACTTGGTTGTGGTATGTGACATGTTTGTGTATTATTGGACTCCATTTGCATAGTAATAAATATATATAGTTGTTATATTATGAAGGATAAAATCTATAGTTATTTTTTGTAATGTCTGTCTAGGTGTAGTATCAGGGCAATACTGCTCTTAAAAACTAAATTTTAAGAAATATTTTCTCCTCTCTTACAAAGCTTGTATTGGACTAGTAATACTTCTGTCTCATGTGTTTCACAGAGCTCAATAATTAAGACATCTGATCTTCGGGTTGGATTTTCTTAATTATGAATTAAATTTCTATAGTACATTGCTACTTATGTCATTTTTTCTTGTGTTAGTTTTAATATTAATGTCTTTCAAGGTACTTGACCATTTTATTTAAATTACTAAAATTGTTGGTATAGAGTTGTTCAGAGTATTCTCTTACCTTTTTGAATGATCTTTGGATCTATATTGATGATCTATCTTTCAATTTTTTTTTTTTTTTTTTTTTTTTTTTTGCGGTACTGGGGATTGAACTCACAACCTTGCACTTGCCAGGGCAGGCGCTTAAGCCGCGGAGCCAAACTCCCCAGCCCTGGTTTTTTGAGGCAGGGTCGCACTATGTAGCTCAGGCCGGCCTTGTGCTTGGGTTGTAGCCCAAGCCGGCCTCGAACTCACAACGCTCCACCTACCTCAGCCTCCCGAGTGCTGGGATTAAAGGCGTGAGCCACCACGCCCGGCTCTATCTTTCAATTATGATGCTGGTAATTTATGTTTTCTCTTCTAGCTAGGGATTTATCAATTTATTAAGCATTTTGAAGAATTAGCTTTTGGTTTCATTGATTTTTCTTTGCTGTTTCTCTATTTTCGATTTCATTGTTCTGTACTCTAATCTTTACTTTTTGTCTAATTTGCTCTTTTTTTTACATCCTTCAGAGACAACAAAGATAAATATATTGGTGCTTTCTTTTTGTCATAATTTAAACTCATTAGTTCTCTCTAAGTACTACTTCAGTTGTTTCTATAATTTTTTCTTTGTTTACACAAATGTTATGCGTTGCATTTTGCTTACCATTCAATTATTTTCCACTTTCTTTGTGATTTGATTTCTTCTTTGATCCATGAATCACTTAAAAGTAAACTTGCTTAATTTTTAGCTGTTTCAAGGCTTTTTGATGCTTTTTTGTTCTCTATCTATATTCACTATTATGAAAATGAGAGAATATGCTTTGTAAGTATATTTCTTTAAAATATATTGAAGCCGGGCGTGGTGGCGCACGCCTTTAATCCCAGCACTCGGGAGGCTGAGGTAGGCGGAGCGTTGTGAGTTCGAGGCCGGCTTGGGCTACAACGTGAGTGCAAGGCCGGCCTGAGCTACATAGTGCGACCCTGCCTCAAAAAACCAGGGCCGGGAGTTTGGCTCAGTGTCTTAAGCGCCTGCCCTGGCAAGCGCGAGGTTGTGAGTTCAATCCCCCGTGCCGCAAAAAAAAAAAAAAAAAAAAAAAAAATATATATATATATATATATATATATATTGAGACTCATTTAATGGCCTACTGCGTGGTCCATCTTTGTAAATGGTCCATCTGTATTTGAAAAGAATGTTTATCTTGTAACAGTTGGGGGTAGAGAGTTCTATGAACATCAGTTAGGATGGTCGAGAATATACAAACTTTTCATGTCTTTTTTTAAAAATCAAAGCCTCCAGTATTTCATTACAGTAAACAGAGCCAAATGCTTTTACAGCATTATTTTCCAAGTCATGTTTCATGAACGGTCAAAGCAATTCAGAACTAGAACATAACACACGACGGAATGCTTTAAACAATGTATTTACTTAACTGTAATGTCATACATTGCCTTTCACTTATTTTGATATATCTTTTCCCATGGTGATTTAGAGACTCTTCAACCCAATATAAATATTTCCTAAATATTTTACCATTTGGGTATACACCTGCACAATACCGCACATCTTTTAGCAAGAAAGACACTAAAGAGTAAAGACCTGACATAATTAACCAGTTAGAATGAGAATGAGAATCTGCTCCAAATATTTACTTCTCTGAGGTAAAGGCATCACACATCTATTTAATTAAGAAAAGCATCTTTACAATTCAGGATACTTTTAAAACTTTTAAGCAGAGTCTAAAACACTTAGCCACTAATTAGGTGTTGAATAGTAGAGCTTAAGCCATGAAACCGTAAGTTTCAGTAACTCAGGTTCCTTCCCACTGGTTCTCACAAAGTGCGCTTCTCTAACCCAGCGAGGCTAGTGCTTCTGCTGAACCCAGGTAGCATCTCTTTAACTTCCTTTTTTTTTTTTCTAATAATTTTCCTTAACATATTTTAGGAAGTATCTTGACTCTTAGAGTGCTTATGCTCAATATGTACATCAATTTTCTTGCCCTCAGATTGCTTGTTTACAAGGCCAACAGCGTGCTGGGTAACACTGCAGACTCTTCGAGTTTTGCCACGGTAACATTTGTGTGGTTTTCCTTTTTGTACAGTACTCATTCCCTGTATCACCTTTTTTGTAGATTCCTATATATGTGACTTCAGAAACAACCTCATGTTTTCTAAGGGGCCTAAATGACTTATACTAGGTTCCTCTCCTCTTATTCTTTGTGTCTGTCTTTTGATAAATTTCTGGAAGATGCTGGTTCAAGGCAAAAGTCAAAATCTTACACATCTTCACTGATTTTTTTTTCTTATCAGAATGAGCCATCAATTACTGACAAAATCCTGTTAAAATAATCCAATAATGATTATGGACACGGCCCCTCACCCCCATCAGTTCTGATATTTTTCTTCAAATACTTCTAAAATCTATTATTATTCACACATATAGTTATAATTGATGTAGCTTCTGAATGTATTCTGCTATTGTGAAATATCTCTGCTTTTAGGAATTTTCAGGAATAATCCTTGCCTTGATGTTTGCATTTGGAAAGCTGTATATGCTTACATAATTCTAGTATTGCCAAGTTCTCCAACATTTGGCTGCTATGGCTTGTAGACTATATTTTGCAGGACTGAGGGAACTGTATGCTCATAGTACAGTTGTTACCCCCAATGAGAGTGTTGAGCTGTATTAGGACCAGTGTAATATCTGGTAAGGCTGTGGCACCAGGAGGAAGGGAAGTAGAAATTCCCATTGACTTTATGCTACTTTTTGACTCTTAATCCATAAAGTGTAAGGGGATTGACCACAGTCTATAGTCTTTGGTTCTGGGCTTAATTCCTGTCTTTGCTACTTATTAACTGTATGGTTTTGGGCAAGATATTTAACTTCTGTTTTATCATCTATAAAATAGGGACACATAATAATACAAACTTTGTGTTTTTAAAAAGATGAAATTTCATATATATTACATATGTACATACATTGCACACATGTCTATACACTCACATATAGTGCTTAGCAAAGTATAAGTGCTAAATTAATACATTTTATATAGTATGTATTATTATTTTGCTATATTACGCTTTTTTCATATAGCCTGGTCTGAATATTCCTGTTAGTTTCAGTTTTGAGCTTTAATTCTCTTTCATGTTTGATGCTTTCTTTTCCTTATTTGTCCCCGTTCTCTCTGATCCATTCCCTTTCTTAGCTCCTAACTTTTGGGGTCCCAGCGCTGCCAAAAGTAGATTTAATAACCTCAAGAAGTAGAGACTATACAATTAAGGTAGTTTCTGCTTGTTCCGATTACTTTGCCACACCCCATCAATCTCCAGAACATGACTAGGACTTTAATTTTTCCTCTGGAAAAAAACTGGAGTTACCAGGTTTCCAGTTATTTGCAATGTGAATGTAAATAACTGGCATTTATGTATCTAGTTCGTAAGCACATCCTGTGTGTACTTGTGACGAAAGACCAATACTTTGCAGAAAAAGAACCCCATAAATATTTTTAGCAAAAACCGTCAAGAGAGTTTTTAGAAAGCCCATTAGAACACATTTGAAAACTCAAATCGAGCGTCTTCCTTTCCACCCTGGGAAGCATTCTCTTCAGAATTCCCAACTAGATGGTGTTTGATGCTCCTACCCTCAAAGCATGATGTAGAAGATCATGAGGTTAGATACTGGCGAGCCTAGGTGCTTACTCTTTGAGTTACTTAACTTCGGGGTTTTTTTTGGCTTGTAGATTCTATGTGGTTATTACCCTCTCTCGGCTCCCTCTTTAGAGAATCCCCTCCTAAACCCACATCCACATGAATTTCCCTTCCTATAGGCTTTCATACATATTGCGACAATTTCCCCTTTTCTCTGAAGTATATATTCATCAACACCAGCCTCCTACACTGGACTGTAGGCTCCACCCGGCCAGGGACTTGCACTGTACAACGCATCACTGCACACAGACTCAGGGTCTAACATAGTGCCTGGCACACTGTAGTCACTAAGCGCACAAATGAATGACTGAAGTGCCCAGAAGGCTGCCCCTGATCCGCACTTCGCGCCCTGTGCCGGGGAACCCTCGGCTGCCAGCCCAACTCCCAGGAGCCTCACGGCCGCGCCCTTTCGTGACGTCACGTGGGCGGGACTTCCGGCCGCCTAAGTTTAACAGTCCAGGCGGGAGCCGGAAGCGCCGCGCGGAGCGGGCAGCGCCGTGGCCCCCTGTTGTCCCGCTGTCGGAAGGTGAGGTTCTGGAGGGCCGGGGTCAGCTGGTCACCGCCGGTCGCGCCCGAGCCCTCCCCTGACCCTCAGCCTCTTCCCGTCCTCTCAGACTGGGGGCCGGAGGTGGGTGGGCCCCGCGCGTCTCCCCGGCCCTGTCCCCGGGCGGCGGCGGCGGCGGTGGGGTGGGGGCGCAGAAGTGCGGGCGCCGGGGGTCGCTCTCATCCGCGGCCCACCGCTCAGCTCCGGCCCCGCTGCAGCCCGGGAGGCGGCCCGGGCCAGCCAGGCGAGGTTGGCGGCAACTTTGGGGAGTGCGCTGCCCCCGGAAAGTTTGCATCTTCCCCCTAAGTCCGTCTTGCTTTTTGTAAACCTGAATCACGATTCCCTGGGCAGGCACCTTGGTGCATTCTAAGGGGTGTCACCCGTGGAGCATTCTCCGGAGAGCAGGATGCCCGCTGGCGCAGGAAAGTTGAAGAACTTCGATTTCAGCGGGGTGTGGTGGTTGCATTGTCTCAGAAGCCACCGACGCTGAGCTGGTGTGCTGTGACGGGTGTGGTGTCCCGACAGCTCTCTTGGGATGGGGACCCTCTCTGAGAGACACAGGTCACCCCACTCCTTTGGGTAGGTGGGCGGGGGTCACTCTCCCAGCTGCTTGTTCAGAGAAGGAAACGTGAGAAGACTGTCAAAGTTGCCATTCCCTAAATTGGGGCAGGTGTTTTGGAACTCGGGTTTTCTGAATCTTGACTTCGGTGATCCGCCCACTACACCACTTAGCCCAATCGACGTGGTGTCGGATCCATGGTGGTGACAGCCACAGCTTGGGTTTGTTTACTGGCCGTAGAGGTCCGCCTTTCCAGTGTCATTGTTTTCTTGAGGCGGGAACCCAGAGGGCACGTGTTACTATGTTTAAGTCATCAAGTGGCAACACTGTCTGCATTTCCACAGGTGACCTTAGGGCTTTCCGTAGCACTGTGTTTATTTGATAAAAGCATAATGAAGCATTTGAGACAGTTTTCCGGTTAAATGTTTTGGCCTTTGTATAAACATATTAAACAATTTGCCTCGAGAATGAAAGATTCCTGAAATTTATCATGCCATTAACTTGCCCTCTGAATCACAGTATATTAGACATAAATGTGGCGCTTTGTGGATGACTTGCGGAGCTTGTCTGTGATACCGCTATAGCTGTGTACTACTCTTGCACTGTCCATGCTAGGACGCTGTGGGGAGTTGTATTTCTAGGCCCTTTGTTTCTAGGCCCTTTTTTCTGCCATGTATTTTTGAGCATGTTTTTTCTCACCTGTCATCTGGCTATACTACTTGTTACTCTTCAAAGTGTCTTCCTAGAGTGGCTTCCTTTCCTTTTGTCTTCTAGATTGCCCTGGGTTGTGAAATCATGTTAGAATTATGTGTTTGAACTACATGGCAGGCTCAGGAGGTTGGATATTCTTATAATTGGTGCGGGGAACTCTTAGAAGGATCAACTAAGAGTATGTGATGTTTTAGACAGATCAGTCCAACTACTTTGTGGTGAGTACATTGTTTGGAATAAGACAAAGGCAGATAAAGCCACTTATTTTATATTAGATGCTTCAGCTTTTTTCTTTTTCTTTCTTTCTTTCTTTCTTTCTTTCTTTTTTTTTTTTTTTTTTTTTTTTTTTTTTTTTTTTTTTTTTTTTTTTTTTTTTTTTTTTTTTTTTTTTTTGTTGTCCTTAATTGTTTTTAAGATACATTGCTCTAAACTTTTTGTAGGTGCAGCCATGCAGGAAAACCTCAGATTTGCTTCATCGGGAGATGATATTAAAATATGGGATGCTTCATCTATGACATTGGTGGATAAATTCAACCCACACACATCACCACATGGAATTAGTTCAATGTGTTGGAGCAGCAATAGTATCCTTTTTTTTTTTTTTTAAGTAGTCACCTTTTATTTGGCATTGCAACTAGTACCAGTGAAATTTTTGCGTGTGACACATGGTGAGAACTGTATATGTGACTACTGTGTAGGTTGAAATAGTAATTTTGGAAAATAGTACATGTGAATGCGCTTTGATTTTATCTGTTGATGTTTTAAAAAATATTTAATTGCCACCTACTTTATTCAAAAACAGTGCTATTACAAAAATTGTACTTTAGTCTCTAGATCCTGACCATAAATCACTCGTCCTGTCAACAGTTTCTTATGGAACCAAATGGAATACAGTAGCTCATGGTCTAAAAGTTTTGAAATGAGGTTTTGAATCTACATTTGGATATTTGAAAATCTGCTGTAGAAACTAATAAGAGAAATAAGATGACAAGAGATAAAAAACATTATCCTGCTTCCCCATCTTAGTGATTTTCTATTTGTATTTCTCTTTCTCTATTTAATGAAAACATCATTTTCTAGACAGATATGTGAAATTGTATACATTGAATTTCCCTAAGTTTTTCTGATACCCTCCCTGGCCTGGTGAGCTCTTAAGTGTGAATAAAATAAATGAGGAAGTGAATCCTGTTTCTCACCCGGACAGTATTGACATTTTAGTTCCCATAATTCTTTGTTGCAGAGGCTTTCTGATGCATTGTAGGGCATTTAGAAGCTTTCCTGGCTCCTACCCACCAGTCGCCAGTAGCTCCCTGTCTTGGGCTACTGAAAGCAGCCCTTTACCAACTATCCAATGTTCAGTTTCCCAATTTTGTCTTTTTTTCATGGCACTTATTACTGCTATATGAAACCAAAAATGTCTTCAGAATTGCCAGAATTCACCCCAGTAGAGAACCACTGCTCTATTTATATAGCACTGATAAGTACTCTTATGACCCTATGAAGATGTCCTGTATAATTGGTGTGCTAGAAATCATTCTTGTGTGAAGCACATACACTATTTAAGCAAAAAACAAGTTTTAATATCAAAATATGTCATTCTACATTCCTTGATTAAAGAAAATATATAAAAAAATTAAAGCTTTAAACTTTTATGATGGATATCTATTGCAAATACTTAACAAAAATGACAACTTTTCTTCTTGAATTAAATTACTTCAACATTCCTTGATTTTGTATTAAAGTAGTGAAAATTTGTTGCCCTGCTGGTCAAGCCATGGGGAAGTGACTACATTTTGATGAACTCTTAAATAATGTAGTAGGGAAAACATTTTAAAAACTGGCAAATACGTGAAGTTGTTGCCCTCTATTTTTAGATTTTCATTATGCTTAGAGCTTAATTTTTCTATTACCGTATAAGGGACAAGTTCTGAATAAGATTTAGTATTTTTTGATTTATTTTGTATCAGAAACTGACATATACTGGTAAATCACTGAATGGTCTCTCAGCAAACTAACATGGCTGTGAATTAGTGTTGTGTGACTTGTAAAGTGCTCCTTTCTGCATAGGCTCTTGTCTGAGTCACGTGCGGATAGGTCACGTTCCTGAGGAGCGTTGATACCTTTTGTGGGTAGTTACTGAGGAGCAAAGCATTCCTAGGCCCTGCAACTTGGGATCCTTGTAGTGTAGATTCCAAGAATGAGATTATTGTGAGGTTCCAGGGAAGTTAATATTTTTGATTTCTTTAAGGAGTGTTCTCATTTTTCTCATGTCTTGTAAAACTACAAGAGCCATTTGAAAGTTCTTACCTTCTTGTATTATGTTTTAGACCTTTTCTGTGGTAAAGAAGCCAAGGAAAGAAGGAATTGTTTTCTTCCAGTTTTATACTACCTAGGAAAAAATGACCTTGTTTGAATCATAGTAAACTTACAATCTGTGGTCTACTCACAAAATATCTGAATGCTATACAAACTGCCCTGAAGTAATGCCGAGAGGGTTCAGTGTCTCATTAGCCTCTCTCCATTGCTTCTGTGCACAGACTGTGTGATGAACAGCATAGATTTTAAACTCCTGAGATTTTTTATGCCTCTCAAAATTACTCTTTGAAAACAAACAAAAATCCAGATTCTTTTTCTTTATTATATTATAATCATTTTAATTTTAAAATATTTGCTTTGTCTTAGGTTTACTGTTTACTCCAGATTTTTTTGTGAGTAAGGTAAATTTAAATAAATTTAATTTTTAATTACATTTAATTTAAAGTAAAGCTAAAGTATAACTCTTCCCTGACATTAGTTACACCTATGTATATTGACCATGGTTCCTGTTATATTCATTTCTAATACACGTAAGTTTGAAATATACTGCCACAAAAATTCCAGTCCTGAGAAAATAAGAGATTTCACTTTTTTTAGTGGAAAAATTCACTAATGCGGGTATTTGCTTCCTTACTGAAATTGTTAGCAAGCACAGAATTAATAAATAAGTATCTTGAGCTGTTTTAGTAGATGAAAAGACTGATTGATATTTGCTGATGGTACTTTCATCATGCTCTCATTCTCGATGGATAAAATTAGACCTTCTGGCTTACCCTGAAAATGGAGTAGTATTTCACATGAGTTAAATAGCTTTCAAGTGATAGCCCAGCCAGGAGGGCTAGTTCTTCCCTGCAGTAGCAGTAGTAAAGGGAATAAGTAATTAGTAACCGGAGCCATTTTTGAAAGCTAATGTATAAGCTGTATTCACTTACTTGTCTTCTCAGCATTTACTTGTGTGATTACATTTTTATAATGATGGTCTAGTGCTTGTAGATGCTCATGGATTGTTTGATGTTCCATAACTCTTCATTTAGATAACTTTCTAGTAACAGCATCTTCCAGTGGTGACAAAATAGTAGTTTCAAGCTGCAAATGTAAGCCTGTTCCACTTTTGGAGCTTGCTGAAGGGGTAAGTTTTTTTTGTTTTTTGTTTTTAATTTTCATTTAGAATTTTCATTCTGGCTGCATGGCAATAGCTTATATTTGTGGTGCTTGCAATTAAAAATAAAGGTGCTTGAAAGCCTCATTCTTAACCTAAATTCAAAATGATACTGTAATGCTTAAAGGTAAGGTATGTGTCTTACTGAAACATCTTTAGGTAAAATATATGTAGCCTAGGGGAGCAATTGAGGACTTGAATTTTATTAATTAGGTGCTTGCTTTTTCATTTTCCCTTTGTAAATGGGACCCTGTTGATTCCTGACTTAGGACTCTGCAGTACCAGGTCATTAGTTTGGTCTGACCATATGAAACCTAGTGATGTAACTACCCTTAGTGATCTGGGACTTGTGACAGTCAGCAAAAGAGCCTTGTCTGACTGTAGCTGTGTGCTTCAGATTCTGTCCATCTAGGACTCAGGCCTGCCTGATCCTCCCTCAATCCCTCCTGGAGCAGGATGGCTTTATCAAAACAGCTCCTACCGCATATATGTAAAACTCTCATTGCATATCGTTTCTTTACCTTTTTGTTGTATGAGTTGATCCCTCTGATTCAGGATAATACTGGCTTCAATATCAACGTCAAACAGTTTCTTCTACCTTCATTCACTACTGACCTTCACTACTATTTCATTTTTATGCATCATGCCTTAGAATCAATGAATCAGTATTTGGGACCTTTTATTTAATGTTTAAAATTAACATGATATTTGCAAGTGTGACATAATTCTAAGGAGTTTGTGAATATTACTCATTCGTTGTTATAACCCTTAGCCCTCTTTCCCACATTTAAGAAATCACATCATAATGCACATGGATAAGTGAGATCATTATAGCTCTAATTTTGAATCTCTTACAACTTACTTATAAAAATATTTTGTAAACATTGGTTCTTTAGCCTTTATTGGGAATTTCTAACATATTAATGTGTTACTTTCTTTTTTGGATGAGATTCAAGTCCTGTAACTCATGTGCTGTTTGAGGAATTAGATCTTTTCTGCACGGGAAGATAAGATTCTATACTACTTATTTTAGAATTATAATAGAACTTTAAGTTCATGTTTATTAAAATTTTGTAATTTACTTTGAAGTATAAAGATTGATATCGGCAATATTACAATAGATGTAATGGGCTACTAAATAGCCTAGATGCTTGACCAGTTTATTCCTAGATTTTAAAAATTGTACCCATTGCTGTCAGTGAAGGCAAACCCTTTAGAACTTTCAGTGCCAAAACAGCCGGCTGCAGCACCCATGCTATGGGTTTGCCACCACTGTCCTATCCCTCGGGGATCCAGGATTCTCATAATAACCACACAGTTTCTATTAATTATTTAAATTCATTAGCTACATTAATAATACATTCACATAATATAAGTCAGCTGTGAGGAAGCCAACTGTAAGTATAGAGTTCATCCTGAGCCCTTAAGGGTGATTATAATTGTGACAGTTGATGTCACAGTGTATGTCTTTGGTAGACACAATTTTACTTTATTTTCTTTAAATGTTATTTTGATAGTTCTTCAAAAATTGTCCTGATTTGCAGTGACACTCTGATTCTATGTCTTACTAGTCTTTAGATCAGAGTCAGTTTCTAGGATGATGCCTGTAAGAAAATTACAACTGTGCTCAGTGATAAAATGTCCATCCATAGTTTTTCATGTGTTAGTTGATACTGTTGGTCCAGAGCTGGAAGAAACGTTGACTGTTGAGTAGTCCAACAGGTCAGTGTGAGGGGAACCATTTACCCACTTAAGAATTATCTTGAGCATATAGTTTTGAGGTATATGAACTCAGGGGAACAGTAGCTACAACCCTCATCTCTCATTTCTCAGATGAGAAACATACACCCAGAAATGTGAAGTTGCATGCCTAAACCTACATAGCTTGCCTTTTAATTTAGAACTAAGTCATGATCTTCACCTCCCCTCCCCCACTATGGTAGTCAACTGTAGATTAGAACAATTATTGTAGCTCTGTAGCGCCTCCATTGGTTGAGTAGGGAAATGCATGGAGTCCTGTGCTCTACAGTGTAGCACGCTTTCTGAAGGCACCACCAGATAGGTGACATTCATTGGTACTTGCGTGAAGGACTTGATAACCTCTGTATTTTAGGTATTTGCTCCATAAATATTTATTGAAAATAGATACCATTCTTAATGAAACTGATATTCTGGTAGGAGAATAGACTATAAGCCAAAACATCCAGATATTGGTAATTTGTAATGCAGGAAAGTAAAATAAGATATTGCCATAGCTTACACTAGGAGGCTAAGGGCGGTTTCCTGAAGAGTTGGTATCTGTTGACCTGAAGCCAACCAGCTGGGGTTTAGGGACCTTAACTTTCCAGGCACAGCTGTGTAGAAGCCTTGAGGCACGTACAGGATTGTTATGGTTACAGAATGAAAGGTGAGCATGGCTGGAGAATTGATGAAAGGGGAAGAAAATGGTTAAGAGATGAGGGAGGTGGGACTGAGACGAATAGGGCTCTGAAAGCCAGGTTAACGGGTTTGGAGTTTATTCTCAGTGTGACTGGAAGCCATTGAAGAACCTGAAAGGGAGAGAGATGCTCTGATTTACATTTCTTAAAGTTCACTCAGTGTAGTTTATGAGAGATGGAATACTGTTTGGGGAAGCAAAGTAGAATCAGGAAAGCTAGTCAGGATGCTGCTACCATGCTTTGGCAAGGTTTGGGTTAGTACTAGTAGTAGCTATAGATAAAGGGGGTAATGCAGAGTTTATTTTAGGATCAGAGTTTGTAGAGGAAGAACAAGGAATCAAAGATTATTTCGGATTTTTATTTTGAGAAACTAGGTGGGTGGTGTCCTTACAGATGAAGAAGAATGTGATGTCAGGGTTGTTTGTTTGTTTGTTTGTTTGTGCACGTAGAGCGGGAGATCAAATCCGGAGCCTCATGCATGCTGTGCAAATGTTCTACCACTGAACGACATCCCCCAGTCCCTGACATCAGGTTTTGATGGCATAACTGAGACTAAGCCCCTTAGGGGAAGGTTTATTAAGAGACTTGGGACAAGTATCTTGACTTGCTTAAAAACTTTCCCCTTCTATAATATGAGCACTGTAAACCAGACATTCTTTACAAGCTCCTCTTCTAGCAATTTCTGAGTTGGCTGATTTTAAGATATTCTGTGGAGCTACAAGAGCAGGTTTATTATTTATTTATTTACTTTTTATGTTTTTGTCTTTTTGAGATAGGGTCTCCCTATGCAGTTCAGGCTGCCCTTGAGCTCACTTTGTAGCCCAGGCTGCTCTTGAACTTGCAACGATCCCAGCTTCCCGAGGGCTGGGATTATAGTTGTGCGCCACCACACCCGGCTAAGAGCAGGTTTAGTTGAGGGGAAATACTATATTAGATATCAAAGAAACTCTGCTGGAAGGTCAAGACCTGCTGATGTTTCCTAAGCTTTGCCTGTCAGAAGAAAGCACTGACCTGATTTCGATCATGTTTCATTGAAACCTTTGGAAGCTGTAGGATTCATATGAAAGATAAGAGCTGAATTTTCTAGGTGTGACTGGAAGCCATTGATGATTTGTTAGTATATGTTGTTGTGGTTATAGTATGTAATTCAGAATGTTTATCATATTTATCATGTGTTTACTATTGGAGGAAATGACAGTCATCGCTGGGCTCTAGTAAATTAGCTTTTTTTTTTTTTTAAACAGCAAAAGCAGACATGTGTCGATTTAAATTCTACATCTATGTATTTGGCAAGCGGAGGCCTAAATAAGACTGTTAACATTTGGGATTTAAAATCAAAAAGAGTTCATCGATCTCTTACGGTAAGCAATTTTCTTTTAAGTCTTTAATAGAATGGATATTTTCTAGTGTATTAAGTTACCAAACTTCTGTTTTTCAGCTTTTCTAATAAAATTAAGGTACTTCAAAATTGAAGTGAGGTTAGGGAAAGTAAAGGTGCTATTTAGCCAAAAACACTTTTTTGTCTTTTTTCTCCATGTACTGTATATTATTATTATTCAGCGTTGGAATTTTTTGTTTTTTTCACTGAGTTCTACCCTACTGCCTCCTTCATTTTCTTCTGAAGTGTGGTTTGTTGTCATCAGGGATTTATTTAAGAGCAGTTTGGAAAAGTGAGAGTGGTTGTAGAATGGTACTGTTAAATCCAGTAATTAGAATTGGGGGATTTAGATTTTCAGTTCTGTAAAATATTTGGCTGCTGCTGTTTGTGTTATTTTTGCATATATATTTTCAATTTGGTAATGAAAATATTCTAGAATAGTACTTAAAATTAATGTTAGCTTTTTACAGTTTCAGAAAGTAAAAACGTTCATCTCAAGATAGCTGTAGTTAGGACTTTTTCAGAAGTCTACTTTTGACCATTTTATCTTTTAATATTTAGCGGTTAAGGTTAGTGTAAAAAGTTTGGACATTTTGTGTGTTTGTACACATGTGAACATACACATGCAAAGAAAGGGCTTCCTTTAACTTGTCCCTCGTGTACTCATGTTCCGGTTGGAACCAGTGGTGTTTTACCTATGCCCTCATCTACTAATAAATCATTCTGCTCCTGGACCATTTTGTAGCAAGTACCAGACATCATTTTTGTTGTATGTCTTAGTGTCATTGAGTTAATTCTTACTGGAGAAGTGATACACTGAAGATTGATTTTTTTTAACTTGAGTTGAAAAAGTCTTGTAATTGCTGCTTAAATACAACCTTTATACCTCATTATTTTAGGTATAAACTTTTATGAGTATTAATCCTAAAATCTCTGCTGTGGAATAAATGAATATGAAAAGGTACCACGGGTCTCTGCAGTGTCAGACCAGCCCTCTAACTTGAGAAAGCACAAGCAGGAGGAAAAGCACTCAGGGCCATTCCCTTTGAAATGAACTTTGGCGGGGCTGCGGAGATCCATTTAACAGAGAGCTGCCAAGGACCTATTGTGTTTCTGATGCCTTCGAGGACTTTGGATTTACAGTGATGGGGAGAAAAAAATGCATGGTCCTTGTCTGTACTGAAAAACAGAGAGCAAAAATATACGTGGTTGTGAATGATAAAAAGAAAGAAAAGTTGTAAAAAGAAAGAAACGAAAGAAAAATAACTGAGAACAGTTACCTTTTTATTCTTGGATATGCCAGCCATTGTATTTACAAAGGCTTATTTTTCTTACTGCAGCAGTGTTTTGATTTGGTCACTTTCCTCCTTGCTGGGCCAAATTCGCTGGCACCCGCAATGTGTAAGAGGGGAGGTTTATTTCGGCTCCCATTTTAGTCTGTAGTTGGCTGGCTGCAGGCAGCAGAGGCAGCAGAGTAAAAGGGAGAAGCTGGGAGCCTGAGCTACTCTGCCAGACCACGCCCCCGTGACCCTCCTCTTCTCGCCAGACCTCCCCTGACAGCAAGTCACCTGTCCAGCGCCACAACACGGATCACCTTCCAAACACATGGGGCTTTGCTGCCCATTTTAGGTCTAACCCTAACACAGCTCTGCAGAACACAGAGCATTGTTGCTGTGTACTGGTGGAGAAAGTCAGAGATGTTAAAGAACCTGTGCTGGATTGAACAGCTGACTAGCGAGGACAGATGCTGGGTGCAAGCACAGATGCTAGTCACTATATTTAGTCTTTTACTTTATGAAATATTTGAATTAAAGCTACCTAGAGGCATGTACCTACTTTGAATAAGGGGTGTCTTAGAAAGTTGAGAAGCGATTAGTGTCTCTGGCCATTTTTATCACGTATCTTAAGAGATTCACATACTCTGATCTCCCTGCTTGCCTCTTCTGTTCACTTTTCCTTCTTTTGCTTTCCCAGTTATGCCATATATATATTTTCTCTCTTCTTACTGTTTCAAGTTCTCAGAGTGCTTTGTTGCCTCATTCATTCAATTAAGAAGTGTTTGACTGATCAGTGGTGATAGTGAGATATCTTAGCTTTTGCCATTGGGTATGTTCTCTGCAGCCTTCTCTCTGCTGATAACATAATTTTCTGGTATGTGGTTGGTGCTTAGTAAGTGTTCACTGAATGACTCATTTTACACAGTTGAGATTAGAAAGACACCTGCCCCTTTAGAAAGCCGTAGACATTATATTGGACTTTGAATTCTTAATTCCCCAAATGAAAAGAGTACACAAAATATTCATTGTTCCTTTTTTCTTCTTCCCAGACACCCCTCTCCTTCAGGTATTTGTATCTTTGATTTAGGAAAGGAGTACCTCTGAAAATGCGTGAAGAACCAATGGAAAAAGTTGTACTGTGTGTGGATAACATAGCTTCTATTCTTGATATTGCATAAATTATTAGGTACTAGGCTGTATCTTAAGAGCTGATGCTAAACTGTTACAAACTCCTGCTCATCCCAATCACTTGTATGTTCTTGCTAGAAATCTACTTTGATGTTGGGAAAAAGTACTTCGAACTCAGTTTAAAACCCAATACTTATATTTCCTCAAAGTAGCTTCACATTAAATTTGAGAGGCAGTCTGGTGTTCTGAGAGAACATAGGCTTTGGGGCTTGACCTAAGATGCATCTTGGCTCTCTCGCTTGTCAGTTATGGAGCAGATAAAGTTTCTTAACCTCTATGTACTTCGTCTGCATGAGGGCAAAGTGACTTTGTCTCTTGGGAGTTGAAAGAATGGAATAGTAAGATACTAAGCTCCCTGCACCCACAGGTACTCAGTGAATGCAAGCACTGCTCTGTGATCATTTGACTTTTCCTGTATTCCATTTTGCAATGTCTGGTGTCTTTCTCCTTTTCCTGACTTAACCTTTTATCCTTTCTTTGAGGCTGAACTCAAATTTTATTCCTTCCTGTGTCAAATCAGTTCACAGTGATACCTGTCGTTTCTCTTGACACTTTTCTTTACTACTCATTTAGCATTTGCTCTGTCATTTTCATGTTAATTTAAATGCCTTGTCTTCTCAGGTGAGCTGTAATACTCTCAAGGGCAAGCACTATCCTAGTAGCTTATAGTGAATGCTATTTGTCAGCAGGAGTGAGTACTTTCAGGTAGATGCATGCTTAGCAAATCAGCTTTTTAGGCTGTCTCTTGTTTCAGAGATCTTGCACCATTAATGTGATTGTGAAAAGGGAATCTGTTTCCTGAGGGGATTTGGGGTTGATTGTATAGTTTCATGCTCATCTGAGTAATTTTTTAAGAAGTTATTTGAGGGAAATGTTAAAGCAGGTGTTATACCAGTAAGCATAACACTTGCTATTTACAAAAATATAAAGATGGGCTATTCAAAGGTTATGGGGCACTGTACTTACCTGGATTTCTGTCTTTCAGGATCATAAAAATGAAGTAACTTGTATAACATATAATTGGAATGATTGCTACATTGCTTCTGGATCTCTTAGTGGTGAAATTATTTTACACAGTGTAACCACTAATATATCTAGTACTCCTTTTGGTCACGGTAGTAACCAGGTACAGTATATGTTTATTCAAAATAAAGTCGAAAAGATGGATTTTGAATTATTTTATATACGGCAATGAATTTAACTTTTTAAGTGTTTTAAATTAATATTTAGCTTGCTTGAAAAACTCTAGCTAATTTTTGATGGTGCTATGAGAATTGTTGAAATAAGCTAATACATTTTAGATTAGGGGGCTTACTTGCATTCTCTTTTATAATTGAATTGCTTCCTCCTAGTATTTATATTTAGCAAAATGTAGCTAGTTGAGCCTAAAACAGGGATATTAATCTTTCTGTGGCATTTCTGTCATAGAAGTGTTGCATACTTCAAACTATGTCAGCTCCAAGATGTATACTTAAGTTAATAAATACTGTTGGGTGGACCTGAGATAAGGCAGAAGGTAATTGAGTGGTGTGGTTTAGGTTTTTTTCAGTATATGATATTGGCTTATTCATATATTTCAGGTTAATTATAGAGTGAGGAAGCTTTTCAAAAGAAAAATTATTCGTATATTTTCCTTTGTAAAAACTTAGCCTGTAAAAATTTCTTTTAAAGAATGAAAAGTTTCTTAAGAAATCTAATTCTTGGCTTACTTTTATGAGATTGTCTATAGAAATTTCCAGTAAGGTACATCTTCTTTTAATCCTTTTTCTTGCAGTTACTTTGGTCATAACTATCATCAGATAAAATATGGGAATTCTTCACTGTTGGAAAGAAACTTTTAAATCATTCTAATAATATTTAATATTGGAGGAACAGATAGCAAGTGATCAGGAAAAAGCCCTGTTTTAAGTTTTATGTGTTAGGAAAAAGGGAGATATGCATACCAGTTATATGAATGATATGCATAAAAGGCTTGCAGTGTTTCAGAACAGTGGAGAGGCAGCTTTCACAATAGGGAAAATTGAAGAAGGGAGGATTTTGGCTGAGTTAAGGCTTAACTGACTGCTTTGCTTTGTCTGTGAAAATATAAACTAGATGCTTTGCCAGTTATTTGATGCTATTGTGTATAGGGTTAGCTTTTAATGTGTCAACATTATTGTTATAACCGTGGCTTGTTTTTTTGTTTTCAATGTGTTACCATACATGGAAAACGTGTAATAAATGTATGAATGTATAAATATACTTAGAAATGACAAAGGATTTTAATTGGCTAATATAGAACTTTTAGAGAAGAAAATTTTATATGGAGGAAATCACATAGATAAAATTGAGAAAGGAAAGTACATCAATTTTATATTGGATCAATGTGAGAGAAGATTAAAAAGGTAAATATGATAAAGACTTGCTAAAAGACTTTGAAACATAGACATAATATTTGACTTCTGTTTTGGAAGCTACTTACAGACACTAATCAGACTTTACTAATTAATGGAATGTCAAACTTGACCTTGTGATCCTCCTGCCTCATCCCCCTAAGTAGCTGGGTTGCTAGCGTGAGCCACCTTGCCACTACACCCAGCACAGGTTCTCACCATTGGTTTCTTTTGTGTTTCCTTTTTGTGTGTGTTGTTTTGAAAAATCTTGTCTGTCCTAAGTTTTGAAGATACTGTCTTCTGTGGTTTTAATGTGTTTTCAAGATTTATATGTTGGATTATATCAGGTCTGTAGACCAATTTAGGAAGAACTACCTTAACAATATTGATTCTTTAAATCCTTGAATCTGGTATAATTTTTCCATTTATATAAATCTTCTTTAATTTTTCTCAGCAGTGTTTTGTTGTTTTGCTGTAGAAATCTTACATTATCTTTTGGTGGATTTATTACCTTGTATTGGATTTTTTGATAGTGTGTTATAAACTGTATTTTTTCCTGTTAAATTTTATTTTTCACTACTCTGTGACTTGGTATACAGAAATGCAGTTTGTATTGTATTTACCTAGGAATTATACTAAATTCATTTAGTAGCTTTATGGATTTTTTATTTTTTTGCATTTTGCAATTTATATGCTATCATGTTATCTGTAAATAATAATCACTTTTTCTACTTTCCAGTCTTTACACATTTTGTTTTTCTTCATTGCATTGACTAGGATCTGCAATCCAGTGTGGAATAGAGGTAGTGATAGTGGGTATCTTTGTTTTGTTGCCAAATTCAGGAAGAAACATTCACATTTCAATACTAAGCCAAGCATGATAGTAATTGTAAGGGTTCTTGGTGGTTTTTTTTAATCTTATTGAATTGGCATATATTATTTGTGAGTTATGTGGGTCAAACTTTCTGTTTATGTTGGAAATTTTAAACTATCCAGCTCCACTAATTTATAATGTTTTATTTCTGTAGTCTGTGCATATCATAGACAGAACTTTTTTACTTTCCTGCTTTTATTTTGCTCTCACCTTTTGGAATGTATCAAGAATTAGATGTTATTTCTTGTTACTTTTTATTACCTTTTAAACATTTAATTGACAGTATTGAATTTTAAGAAGTGTAAGTATATATATCCATTATTTTTTCATTGGTTTGTATAATTTAGCACCTTATCGAGTGCTGATTATGGGGCAAACACTGGTTTAAGTGCTGTGCATATGACTTTGAATGAGACATAGTTTATGTGTTAGTCGTAGCAGTAAGCAGGTAAGGACGGTTTAACCAAAGATGTACTAGGAAAGTGATAAACTGTAGGGGTCCAAAGGAACATAAAAAGGGGTACATCTAAGCCATCTGAGAAGTCAGGAAAAACATTTTAGAGGAAATTATATCTCACTGGCAGTCTGAGGAAAAGGTCCAAGTCATTTGGACCTGGGGTAGGGAAGGGAACAAGGTGTAGATGGTGAGAGGATGTAGAAAGCATTCTACAGAGATTTTCATCTGCATAGAGTATTATTACCATTAATTGTGTTTCAACCACTGTGATTATTGATTTATGTTCTGTCCTTCAGTCTTTGCTACTAGTTTGTGGGGTGTGTGTTAATTCCTTTTTTAGAGTTGAGAAAATGAGATTCCAGGACTTTCAAACCACAGAACAATGAACTGTTTTGAAGTTCAAGTCTTCTAGAGTGGTAGCAGAGCTTCCTTTTGGATCCCTCTAGCTCAGTAATACCTGTGTAAGAATGTGTGAGTATTTGAGGACTCAGAGCTTCTGAGAACATTATACTGTTCTCTTGTAAACTAGTGCAAGAGTTCACAATTTACTTGTATCTCTTTCACAACATAAAGAAATATTTTTAAAAATTCTAGGTGACCGATTTCTATACTGTTGATTTTAAAAGAATTTTCGTCGAGTATTTCACGTCGAACTGAAGCAAATTTATCTTCCAGTTTAGAAAAACAGTAATACTTAAAGGTTATCTCTTGTCCAAGATGAGATAAGCCAGAACTTGAGATTTTCCTGTCCATCCTGCACTACATCTGTGTAGGATCTTTGGGTACAGCTTTTCGTGGAAGGGCTCACATTTCTTTGGTGTACTCTAGAATAAAGCACTTAGCTAGCAACATGAACTCAACAAGTCACTTAACTCTCAGCCTCCCTCTCGTCTGTCAAGTGAGAATGATAATATGTTCTTGACTTTTTTTTAAAGCAAGATACTGAAATTGATCACGGTACTGCATATATAGTAAGAGGTCAGTGGGTATTATCTGCTATTGTGAACTTTCACTGAATGATTATATCAATCTGTTGAAACAGCTTGTGTGATTTGCTTTTCTTGACTGATTTGAACATCTTTAGGTTTCATGCATTCTCTCCAAGCCCATGCTAGTTGTAACTTGGATCAGTAATCATACTTCATGTCTTAGACTGATTTGGGCACATAAAAGATGTATTCATTTTTCTCTGATGCACCATTAAAACAGAGTACAAGGACTAGGAAGCAAGAGCTGGCCTCTTTCAACGTGAGGCTGCAGTCCCAGTTTTCTTACTGATGAAAGGTATAAGCTTTATGACTGTATACAAAACCGTTCCTTTTATGTGAATGGAACATTCAAAGTATTTTAAAAGTAATTTTCTAAAAACAGTTTAGTTGCATCTTATCTATTGTTGACCAAAAGCATAGGATTGCTACTTGATCATTCATTTTAAAAAATACTAAGACTTCTCCAGATTTATTTAAAATTTCAAATACATGAAAATCTCAAGTCTGTCAAAAGTGGACATTTTGAATTCAGATACACTGTTTTCAGCCTAATTTCTGTGTTGGGTTATTGAGAAAACAGTAGTCAGAACACAACCATAGTTAAACTGAAATTTTTATTTTTGTTTCTGTGATTTGAAATGCTTAATAATGATCACATTGGTTTCTTAGTGAAAGTGACAAATTCTTGGAGTCTCAATGAGTCTACACCAGACTGAATTTCGTAACAGAAATGAGATTGCCTGAGTATATTTAGAGTCCTCCTTTGGAATGTCTGAGCTGAGTTGAAGCTGTTAGTTTTGTGTAGAGCACAGTGACTTCCTGCGAGTGAAGAAGCGCCTGGCTGCTCCTGCAGGCCTGCCGGGCGGACAGGCTTTTTGGGGTTGTAATTGCATGTCAGTGTTTGTCAGGTTCCCCAACTTAGGTGCTCCCACAGGTTAACTTGTGTTGCCTTTCTCAAACTGTGGCCTCTTCCGAAGCACTTAAAAACGCAGATCCATTTCATTGATTCCTTAGATTTAAAAAAATAAACTTGAGCTCTAATTGGTGAGATTCTCTGAGATACTTCATTAATGTATAATGAAGTATACATTAAATCCACTTTTATTAAGTGAAAATTTTGGTATTTTATGTATACATTTTGTGTTATTAAGCCTACTTGAGTTATCTGATAAATGTAATTGTTAATTACATTTTTAAAAGAATTATTTTATCAAGAATGGATTTAGGATTCCGGATTTAGCTCAGTGGTAGAGCACTTGCCTAGCATGTGCACGGTCCTGGGTTCAATCCTAGGACTACAAATAAAAAAAAAAGAATGAATTCTCATTCGCTTTATTTGGTTGATTGTTATGTGTATACCTGAATTTGTACTAAAAAAAAAAACATTGAATGTAAAGAATAATTTTTTTAGTTTATATAGAAGTATTAGTATAATTTATATTGTAATAAAAATATTGGCATGGTAACATGTCCTTGATTCATTCTCAGTGTGTTTCCTTAGTATTGGTATATATTTGCCTAGCCTACATATTATGTTCTTGAACAATTGTATAATTGATGTGGGCAGAAAATAAACTGAGAAACTGTATCTGTGTGTATTTCTTCTGATAGACAGATTTTTTTCTTTAAACTTTTTTAAATGGCAAGTTATTTGAAAGGTTTAAAGTAACACTTCCCACATATAACAATTTTCCTTCCATGATCATTCTCTTAGCCTAATTTTGTTTTCTGCCTTTTTGTCATTACTATCCTGTCTGAGGTTTGTTTATATTAGTCTGGACAACTTTTTTTTCTCTGGACTACTTTTTAGTGATTCACATATTGCACTGTTTGATGTTATAGTTTACAGAAATGTTGTTTTAGATATTTTCTAAATTTTTATATTTAGCATAGTACCTTATATTAATATTAATTATTAATTTATTAATATTACTATATTAATATTCTTCCCTTAAACACATCTCTTCTTCATTTAACTTTTACTTTCAGCATACAGATTCTCTTTCATAATAATTTGGTTGTAGGCTCACATTTTCTTTCCATGAGGAGCTCATGTGTAACTGTCATCTTTGGTATCAAATACAAGAGGATGATTTATTTTTTTCCTTATAAAGTTACTTGTTTTTCCCTTGATGTTCAAAGGATTTATTTTTAATTAAAATCCAGTAATTTTGCTAGACTATGTCTTGTGCTGGTCATTCTCTATCGCTGTTCTTAGTTACATGGTATACTTATTTAATAAGTAGTTTGGCTCAGTGGCTTACACGCCTGTCAGGCAGGCGCAAGGTTTTGAGTTCAATCCCCGGTGCCACACACACACAAAAAAAATAATAATAAGTAGTTTCACATCTTTCAGTTTTTTTAATTTGTTTTTTTTTCTTTGTTTTTTGTTGTTGTTCAATCCCTACTACTGAAGAAGAAAAAAAAGAAAAGTCAGGGCCGGGAGTTTGGCTCAGCAGCTTAAGCGCCTGTCTGGCAGGTGCGAGCCTGTGAGTTCGATCCCCGGTGCCGCAAAAGAAAAAAAAAAAAAAGCCAAACAAAAAGTGGGTGGGGGAGGAGGTAGGAGCTGGGAGGACTTCACTGGGGGAGTTGTGGGGGAGACAGATGGGTCCACAGAACAGACAGTAGCTTGGACAGAGTTCCTGGGGTTCCCGTGAAAGTGGTGACAAGTTCTGAGGAGGTGAGCAGCTGAACTGTGCTGCAAACAGAGGCTGTCTTTTTCTGCGAAAAGTGCCTGGCCCTTGGGAGAATAGATGAAAAATCAGTCCAGGAAGTGTAGGGACAACCTTTAGTTTCTTCTCCAGTGACGAATCTTCCCTGGTTAAGGAGATTTCAGGGAGAGGATCTTAGAAGATTGCATTCCTTCTGCAGGAACTCCCTGGGCAAGCTTGAGCGAAAGCCCACCTTCCACTTCTAGAGAGAAAGGGGATCCAGAGACGGGGCAGGTTGGGAGGTTAGAGAAACTGCAAGGCTGCCTCACAAGTTCAAAGTATTGAGCAGGTTAAGCCACTTACTTTGAGATCATCATTTACTGAGCCCAGACAGAGCTAATGTGCTTAATACCTCCAACTTCATGTCGTGAACCTGTCTCCCAGGAAACATTGCTTAAACGTTCATTGGCTAGAGCTTTCATTGGAGACTAGCTACCTAGGCACCCTCTGCATAGCACACACCAAAACTTCAAACTGTCAAAAGGAAAGCAAATGTTCAGTCCTAGCCCTTACCTTTTACACAGCCGAGGTACTGCGAGCCACTGCTATCAGGATAGGGGGATCCCTCCCAAATCCAGGTTCCCAGATGCCAGCTAGGGACCGACCTGTAAGCAGGACTGTTTTATGTCTCATGCCTGCTGCTGTTCTACACATACACATCCAGATGAGGGTATTAAAGAGGAGCCCCCTCTCAACCCCCAATGCCACCATTCTAACCACTACCCTCCCTGAATTCTTCAATTAAAATTTTTGTTTTAAGCAGAAGTAAGTTCAGTTTTCCATTTTGAAGATGTCATTGCTACAATAGTATGATGCACACATTATAAGCCACTGAGAATGGAAATCAGATAACTGTGCAGTAGCTTAGGTGATAGGTTAGTGCTTTTGAAATACACTGGGAATCAAGAAGAGGGCGGGGTGGATTTAAACTATGCATACATTCATATATATCTGTAAATGTCTTGGTACTAAAAAGCTGCTACATTAGAAAATAACAAATATGTTTTCTTTGTGCAAAAGGAAAGTTTTTCTAAGTTTAAGAACAAAGTCATAAGTCATTGGGTATAAGTTTTGTCATCAGACAGGGTTCAGGGAAGATGGGGACTTCAGTTTGATCTGGGCAAATTGTGCTCAAAAGCATTTAAGGATGCATCAGTGAGAGGGACAGGCTGATGTGTTGGGCAGAGTTAGAAAGTAAGAGGAAATGGGAGGGGACCTGAGCACGACAAGCTGAAGTGCATACAGCTCTGAGGGACACAGTCAGATGGCCCCGGAACAGGAACAAGAGTGACGGGTGAGCCAGGGTCTGATTGGTCACTGTCTTCAGTTCTGGTTTTGTGCAGTGGCTCTGGAGAGTGGAGCCTTTTTGGAGAAGTCCTTACTGCTTAATCTGCTCTGCTCGAGCTAATTACTCCTCTTGGGGTATCCTCAGTTTTGTGGCAGTTCTGCTGAAATCCAAGGTGACCACAGGTTTAAGGCAGTGACTGGAGACTCTGGCTTGTACTCATTGTTGACTGACTGTCCCTGTCAGTCTTTATTTTAGTGTTATCTTCTTGAAGGGGCATGAGGTAAGCTATGTAAATTTAAAGCTAATCAACTTTTTGTTGCCAGCTTTTATTGTTTCCATTTTTATTTTGCTAGTACATGTTTACAGTCCATTCCTGGTGAGGAGGAGTTGGTATGCGTATATAACACATCATCCCCTTCCCCTGCCTCCTCATTAACGTGCCTGTATGCGTGGCTGAGGGAGGACCTGACCCCCATTTCTAAGGTAATGAAGGAAATAGATGCAAAATGAAGGTCAAGCTTTGTTCCTCTTTTTCTTAGCTTGTGGGTATCTGTAGGCACAAGTGAGGAGTCATTCTGTGTTTTTATTTTTCAACAAAAGCAACTTTCAAGTCCCTGACTGCCTTAGAAGAAAACACAAATGATAGTGCTTTTTTTTTTTTTTTTTGGTGGCACTGGGGATTGAACTCACAACTTCACACCTGCCAGACAGGCACTTAAGCCATTGAGCGAAACTCTTGGCCCTAGTTTTTTGAGGCAGGGTCGCACTATGTAGCTCAGGCTGGCCTTGCGCGCACTCGTGTTGTAGCCCAAGCCGGGTCTCGAACTCACAACGCTCCTACCTCAGCCTCCCAAGTGCTGGGATTAAAGGCGTGCGCCGCCACGCCCAGTACAAATGAGAGTTTTAATGGTAACAGGTTAAGGGCCCAGGAGTGAGTTTGTTCTCTGTTCCTATGGTGCTCTCTCACTGTTTCACTTTGGTAAAAGGAAGTCATAGAAATTTAAAACCTCTGACAACAAGCTAGAAAAAAGATCAACAAAACTTTAAGGAAATTGGGAACCTATTTACAACCTGAGAAAACATTTTATGTCCTCGTTATATTAACAATTAAAATTAGTATTTAAAAACTCTGAAAAGCTCAATAGACAGTTGGTAGTTAATTAATGAGCAATTCATAAAGAAAAAAGGTAAATGGTCATTTGATGTTTTCCAGTCAAGAACCTTTAAGCATGTGGAACAATGAAGTGCAAATTCTTTCATAAATTGACAATTTTTAAAAATGATAATCAGTGTTCTTGCAAATTGGGAGTAACCTAAATGTCCAGCACTATATTATTTATATAAATTGATGTACTCATGCATTTATATATTAACTACTTATTAAAATCATTTACTAGAAAGTATTAATGAGATGATGGTTTTAATAATAAACTAAGATATCAGTTTTTCTCTTAATATATTTTACTGAGTACACACACACATGCATAACACACAGGAAAACACTTTAAAAATATCCTTCCTAAGATGTTAAATAGGTGGCAGGAGTATTAATGCTTTTTGTTTTCTTTGTGATTGAAAAACAGAAGCTTTGAGTATCTGGCAGAGGTTAGCATGGGCTGTCTGCTTATTTTTGTAAACAAAGTTTTATTGGAACACAACCAGGCTTATACATTACCCACTTGTGCAGTACAGCAGCAAAAAAATATTTATTACTTGGTCCTTTAAGAATGTTTATCAGCCATGTGTGGTGGTACACACCTGTAATCCCAGCACTTGAGAAGCTGAGACAGGAGGATGTCTGAATTTGAAGACAGTCTGGGCTGCAGAGTGAGTTCAAGATCAGCCTGAACTGTATAGTGAGACCCTCTCTCAAAAAATTAAACAAAAAAAGGTTTATCATGCCACACCCATAGTGAGTGATCTATTTTTATATTTATAATCAACTTCATAAGCACATGTATTCTTACGTAGTCATAATGTGTTGTAAGAAAAACAGCATTATTGTTTATAGTGCTAGAATTCTATTTTTCATAAGCTTCTTGGTAGTTCCCTGCTCAAAAAAATAGTTATCTATAATAAGAGAAGTGCCTAATAAGCATTGCTGATACCAAAATGAATTAATATTTTTTAAAATAATGTAACAGATGAATGATTATCCGGGGTCATTATTAGCTAATATCTTCATACTCTAAAGAAATGGTGACAATAGATGTAGAAAGGTGAGAAATAATTTTCTGTTAATGTTATCAAAGGGTTAAAGGGCAGATATTTAAGATTAGTGTGCTTATTACTTAAATGTCTTTTTAGAGAGTATATGTAAAAGATGATTGAATGATAGAACCTAAGCCAAGATGAACGAGAAAGTGGTAGCAACTCCTGTGTACTTGGGCCTGTGCAGAAATGCTATTTAATCTTCAAAATGGTCTTGACATGTAAACCATTGTGTTTTATATCTTGTAAATGAGAACACTGAGGTTTGGAGAGTTTTGAGTGTTTACCTAAATCCTAAAGAGCTTGGTTGCGCCTCCACTTGCAGCCAGGTTTATCTGAGAGGAACACTTATGATTTTCTCAGCCTTTCTTTTTTTTTCCTTAATGTGTTGCCATGTAGGTCCCAGGAACTTGAAGCAATAGCTGAAATTTCAGGTTTTGACTTAATCCCCCCCAAATACATTTTTAACTATTTATAAAGGTTTATTAAATAAAGTAGTAAGCTCTCTGTTCTAGAGAACAATATTTTAAGGATATTTTGGGAACATTCCTGCTGTGGCTAACATTAACTTGTACTTTATTAACTTTGAGAATCTACCAATTCTGTGATCTTATGGTGTTAGTTTTGTTTCCATTCTGTTTGAACATTCCATCCAGTTTAGATGATATGAAAAATGATAACTGTGAGTCTTATAGTGCTGCAGACTCCTTGAAAAATAAGTATTTTTCTTGATTGCTGTATGCCTCTACATACATTAATTATTATCACTAAGAATCTCTGTGTCTTATGTAGTCAAGATTCATATAGTTTATTTTTCCTTGAAGGTAAATCAGAAGAAAGATTTGTCTATGCAAGCAGATAGACTTTTTCTCAGCCAAAATAGAAACTATACACCAACATTTTCTTTTTGTACTTTAGCATACCAAATTTAATGAATGAACATAGCGATTATCTTACCTTAGGCATACAGTAACAAAAACTTTGTTTTCTTAGTCAGAATTTGTTTTATGTTATTCCTAAACATTTTTTTTTTGTTGGACGCAAATGCATTTTAAAGCATGCATTTACTTAATTTAACATAAAGTAGATTGTACATTAACTTAAATGTAAACTACTTAATTCTCAGCATAGTGAATGGTAATATCAGCACGTGTTGGAGCGTCATCTTTGAGGAAAAGTCGGTAACGTTCAGCCAGTGTTGCTCTGAGATCTGTGTGCAGAGCCTGGGTCTGGTTACTGAGTCCCAGCAGAGACTAGAAAGGTCCCGGAGGCTGGCTTTGCCTTCGGGCTGGTGCTTGATGAGTGGGGAGAGCTGTGCACCAGGCCAGGCGCCGGCAGTCCTTCCTCGGTGCTTCAGTGTCTCAGGCTGCTTCAAGTGTGGGATCGCCACCAACTCATCACATACTCAGCTTCAAACTGATACATTCAAGTATCTAAAATACATACAGAAAAAACATGAAATAATTATTTTTCATTATCTTCCAGTGTTTTCTTGTACTCGTTAATGATATGAATGTTACTGGTTTCTGTATGTATTGATGATCTTCCAACCCTGATGGATTAGTGTAGGTAATCTCAACATACTGATTGTAGTTTTCTTCTGAAAAAGGAGAGATTGAGGATGCTGTACTCCAAGATGCTAAAATCCTGAAACATACTGAGTAGGATAATTTGTATTATTGAAATCTGTCACTCTTTAAACCAGAGAAACCCTAACCCTCATGTGAATGTGTAGTTGACTTTTATAGTTTGCATAATTACATGAAATTTATTCTTTTGTTTTTATAGTCTGTTCGGCATCTGAAGTACTCTGTGTATAAGAAATCACTCCTGGGCAGTGTTTCAGATAATGGACTGGTCACTCTGTGGGACGTGAACAGTCAGAGTCCATACCATAGCTTTGGCAGTACTCACAAAGCTCCAGCTTCAGGCATCTGTTTCTCTCCTGTCAATGAATTGCTGTTTGTAACCATAGGCTTGGATAAAAGAATCATCCTGTATGACACCTCAAGTAAGAAGTAAGTATGTGATACTCATTTCTCAATTTAGTAACAAATAGTTACTAAATCATTAACAGGTATACAGTAATTGTTACTCGGATAGATTTCTGATTTATATCCGAGAGATCTAATCTTTGCACATGTGATGTATCTGATGAGATTGAGTTTTCTTTTTTTTCTTCTCATGCAGAACAAATGGATAAAGGAGTGGATATTAGGATATTTCTGGAAAGTGAGTGCTAGGGATTGCATCTTTATGATTTCACATCTTTGTTTTATTCTTTTTCAAAATGTAACTAATGTGTTTTAAAGCAGTGGGATTAATTTGCCTTAACATTTATTTTCTGGAGCAAAGTTTCTAAACCCTTGGCATTTGGGCAGACAATTCTTCCTTGTAGGTTGCTGTCTTGGGCATTGTGGGGTACTTGGCAGCATCGCGGGGCTCTGCTCACTAAATCTCAGTAACATTCCCTGAGTTGCGACAACCTGAACTATCTCCAGAGATTGCCAGATATCCCCAGGGACAAAATTGTCACCAGTTGGGTGCGTAATGCCCTTTGTGCCCCCTCTTTAAGTTATAGATACGTTTGATTACCCTCACGAAAACCAGCTGCAAGATTGCTAAAGTTGTTTTCAAGACATCGAAAAATCAGAAGATCATGTAGGTTGTTAATGTTACTATTAGAGTGTAGTAGGGACTGTCAGACCTTGTTTCTAGGCTATAGATTTTATTGTTCTTCATGCCACTGTCTTCGCTTTTGAAACAATGTACTGCAAACCCTACGTGTAAGCCATTTTTCACTTGTAGGAGACACACCAGCAATGAGCTCAGCTTCAGCCGGACTGTGTTCCTCTTAGCTTTTTGGTCCAAACAAAGTAGCAGATGCTGCCCTGTGAAAGGGTGTAGTCCTCTGAGACCTAAGCAGGTCAGTAAGTGAAAAGCGGATATTCAGAGCCCCCTCAACCCAAGGCGAGAGCTTTGGTTTGTGGAGTAATACCCGAGTCGTGTCATATTCGCTGCCAAAGCAGTAATTACTCAGAGAGATAGGTGCGGTTCTGGAAGACGTGGACTGTGCCTGTTGGAGGTAAATAGCGAATAGGATGCAGTGTTCAGCAGTTCTTTTTTCAGAGTTTTACTATTTTAAATATATTTTATTTGTGCGCATTATTTTGCAAAATACTGGGTATCAATGTCGTATTTTCATACATGCTGTTCAGTTATCCTTTACCTGCCATTTTATTAGAAATGTCTCTTAAGACAGTCTGAAATTCTACTTTAAACAAGTATTTGGAGTGTGTATGCTGTTTACCCATTGCTGAATAACTTGGTTGTTAATAATTTGTTCATATAAACTCCCGTACCTGCGTGTACAGACGTATCTGCATGCACTCTGTTCCTCTCCTCAAAGGCTGGTGAAAACTTTAGTGGCTGAGGCTCCTCTCACTGCAGTCGATTTCATGTCCGATGGAGCCACTCTGGCTATTGGCTCCTCCCGGGGGAAAATCTATCTGTATGATTTAAGGATGTTGAAATCACCGGTTAAAACCATCAGTGCTCACAAGACATCTGTGCAGTGTATAGCATTTCAGCGCTCCACTGCCCTTACTAAGGTAGGATATTTTCTTTGTAGCATTTTTGATTTTACTAAAAAAATTCCAGTTCAAAATATGAAAAATGTTGTCGAAGTGTAATGTCGTTTCATACTTTTATGTGATAGCATTTTAAATAATTTTAATATAAAGCCATTTGATTCTTAGTTGGTTTTGGTACTTAGTTCTCTCTGAAGGTATTTTAAAAGTTTGTTTTGCTATAGAGGGACACTTAGCTCTACAAGCAAACTTAAGATTTATGAGGGAAAAGTGAATTTTTTAACCTAACGGAATTTATAAAATATTGATATGCAGTAAGACTTAGTAACCTGAGCTTTTGAATGTTTCATTTCTTTTCAGTCAGGTTTAAATAAAGGCTGCTCAAACAAGGCCACAGCAGTGAACAAACGGAGCATTACCGTGGGCTCGGCCGGGGGAGGGGCGCAGCCTTCCGGGGTTGCCAGGGACGCAGCCCCCGCCGCCGCCGCCGCCGCCTCGGTTCTGTCTCAGCCCCTGACAGCCACTGTGGCCAAAGGAGCCCTCGACACTCAGGACAAAACAGGTAACTATTACTTCTGTGGTATTTGGAGGATTTTTTCCTTCCCCAAACGTTTGTAATTAGCAATTTCTTCAGAAACTTAGGATTCAAATGGTACGTTTTCGAGAAGTTCACAAAATGCTGTCATTTTATCTATCCTGGTGAGCTTGTTTGGGGTGGTTTTTTTTGTTTGTTTTTTTGTTTTTTCTTTTCTTTTGCAATCCTGGGTTTTTTTTTCCCAGGGCCTTTGCACAGAGCTACATCCCCACACCTTTTTTATTTTTTATTTCGAGACTGTGTCTTGCCAAGTCACTCAGCTCCAGGCTAGGCTCAAATGTATGATCTTCTTGCCTCAGCTTTCCAGAATGCTGGGATTACAAGCTTGCACTATTATACTGGCTTTGTGTGTTTTTTATTTCACTTTCTGTGCTGGGAATCAAACCAAGGCCTTCAAATATGCCAGGCAGGTGCTCTACCACGGAGCTACTTGGCCCTCAAGTGAACTTCTTTTGAGAGATAGTCATTATTTTAAAAATAGAATGATGCCTGCTCAGAAATCATTCATCTTTAATATTGCTACAGATTGTAATGTTCCACTGTCTTATCAGTAGACAATATGAAACTTTGCTGCTGTCATTATGATTTCACTTCATGGTAAAAGAAAAGTTTTTAATGGCTCCTTTTATTTCATATCTTTTGAGTGAAAAGTAAGGTGATACAATGAATATTTTTAAGTGCTGGAGAAGTGCAAGGTACATGTTAAACAGAATATAGTTTGTTAAATGAAAATGTTATGCCTTTTTTAATGATTTCTTCCATTCTGATACTCACACTGATGAAACAGTTCTGAAACAGGAATTCATTTAGACTTTATGAAGCTATAATGATTCATTTCACTATATTTATTATGCAGTTTGACCATAACAAAGATCATATTCTATAAATCTTAAAGACCTGTTCGTTTGGATTTTAAGAAGTTATGCTATACTGTCAACTTGCAACAGTTTTTTAAAAGTCTACAGGGTATACTAGTGTTTTTCAAAATATTGTACTCAGTAAAAATATGTCAGGATAAGTACAGGCACAAAAATATTTGTTAATATCCTCTCAATATGAATTTACTGTTTGTGGGTAGCAGCAAAACTTCAGTTTTAGTAATGTAGGATAGATTTTTAAACTTTTTTAAAATAATAAGGTATATTCATTATTACTTTCCTGTGAATATCTACATCACCTTATAGAGTAAATATAGAAGATTACAAATACTGTAATTAGGTCCTTATTTAAAGAATACTTAGAGACAAATACTATTTTTATTGACCTAAAATTCTTTAAATTAACTATGTAATGAAAATTGTGATTGTTTTCAAAATTTTATGATTTGTTAATTCATAATTTTTTAAAGTAAAATTTCTCATTATGGTAAACTCTGAAGTATCAATGTTTTTTGTTTAGTCTTTAATAAGTAGTTTCTTGCTTAAGAATGACAGCATTGATTAGGAAACAAAAGACTTGGGTCTGCTAGGTCACTAATTAGTGCTAAATCTTGGCAGAGTTCCAAAATTTTTGGCAAAATGAGTATTCTGTCTCAACACAGAGATTTTTATTAATTTTGTTTTCAAGTAATTACTGTGTTATAGAAAAGTTTTAAGAATAGTATAGTACAAAGGACTCTTGAGCTTTAGGATTATTGTGAAAAATCAAAGAAAATGCCTGGTGCATGGCAGACACTCAGTAAATGATTTTGTTTCTAAAATGAATTGTCAGGATTGTCACCCTCACCCTTGTTACTACAAGTTTTGTGTGAAGCTCTAGTTTGAAAAAAGACTGCTTCTACTAAAGGTATTCTTATTTAGTTATTGGAAAGAACCTCTACAACTTGTTACTGGTATTCATTTTTAGTAGGAAACAGAGCCATTTAAGAAGTATAAAAAAATAAGGTCTTAGCACTGTTTTTAGCCAGTGCCAAACTACTGTTTTATAAAATGCAGAGGCTAGAGTTAGGCTTTCAAACACATTAATGACCTAGAGAAAAGGTAAGGAAGTTTCATGGTGTGACCATGTCTCAGTTATTGCGATGCACAAATGATACTGTTCTGTTTTAATTCTGTAGCAGTTGTAGGGAAGTTTATTTCATTAACAAGACTTGGGCAGTTTTCATTACAGGCTTTTTATAGTTTTCATTTGAGCCTGAGATGCCAAATAAAGCAGTTTTGAAAATTTAATACAATAACATGTTTCCATCCTAGAAACAGATTTTCATCTATGTTTTTTAGTCTCAAGAACTCATTCTTTAACCCAGAAACAAGCAAGAAGCTACAGAGCCTGCAGGGTTCTTTACAAAGTTCCTGCCCCAAAGCCATGTGTTATGTACTCACTGTCAGAGGAAAGAGACTGCTAGCAACCTTTTTAGTACTGTATACTGTGCTTCTCTTCATGAGTCTGGTATTCTGGTTTCCTTCTTCTTGGTAATCTACAGAAGTTAGTGAAGTCATTTGCAATCAGTAATGTTGAGAGATTTTGCTGTTAGTGATAGAATGAGGAAAAGAGACCCACTGTCTGAAAGTTGGGCTATTAATGTTGAGTCCTACTGCATGTTAGGTGGGTAGTGTTTATGCTAGCAAACTTTTCCCCCATGGTTTCTAGATGACTATAGGAGTTAATAACAAAAGTAAGTTGCATTCAGTATACTTTAAGAGGGCAACAAACTATATACATTGTTTTAGAAACTTTCCTTCTAGAAATGGGTATCTTTATCAGATGTTGCAGTAGGGACAAATAAGCTACTGTATTTCTTTCTGAGGGGCCCTTCCTCCCCTGCAAGTGCTGCTTAGGTGAGTGGTTGTCATGTTTGACTTCTTTTCCTCATGTTCACAGCTGTAAAATTCCAACAGTGTGGTAAGCAGTAATTTTTACAGTGTAATTTCTCAGAGTAACATTTATCAAGTACAGTAACACTGATTTTATATCAAATTCTTCTAAGGTTTGCCTCGAAGCATAAACACAGATATTTTGTCCAAGGAAACAGACAGTGGAAGAAATCAGGATTTCTCCAGCTTTGATGACACAGGAAAAAGTAGTTTAGGTGACATGTTCTCACCTGTCAGAGATGGTAAGTGTGTTCTGATCAATGGATCTTGTTCTCTCCGTGGTGGCTATGACATTTGCATTCTAACACTTGTGGGTAATAGCTTCAATCTAACTTGATTCATGCTAAGTTGCTGACTTTAATTCCTATGTGATATCTTTTCTTTTATACTTAATATTTCAAATGTTGTAATTCTAAAAAAATGCTCTGGTAGTTTTCAAATGGTAACTATGCAGATAGTTCTCAAGTTAGTGTTTTATTTTATTTTATTTTTTTGGTGCTGGGAAATGGACTCATGACCTCACGCTTGCCAGGCAGGTGCTGTGGTCCTGAACTATATGTCTAGCCCTAAGTTAGTGTTTTAATTTTCACAAAAATTTATTATTGTTCTGGTGATCAAACCCAGATCCTTGCTCATGCCACAGAAGTGTGCTATCAGTAAGCTGCATCTCTAAACTCCACACAGATTTCTTAAAGGAAGTTTTACCTTCATAGGCAATCTGTTAATTTTATCTGCTTCTAAATAAACCCCCATAAAATCTTGGAAATTTTGGTATCAAAAAATAGCTTCCTGACTTCAAACATTTAAGATTATTAGTATTGAATTACTATTTTTTAGATGTTTTCTTGGAGTATCTGGCTAGATGATAGACTGTCTCATCTTTTATGTGTGAAAGTACTGTCTGTGTATACCGCCTCACACCCATGATGTAATGTAAATGTTGCCATAAAAACCGTCTCTGCCAGCTCAATTGTTGGACACTCAGCATTGTTCACAGTGTATGAGCTAGGACATTGATTAGCTGTCCTTTTTTGGTTGTGATGTTTGTATTATTTTCTTTAATAAAATAGTCTTATTGCTAATAGCAATATTATCAGTAATATGGGTAAATAACTAGAAGATAATTTGACAAGTAAATTTTTCATTTTTTTTTTTTGCCTAGTAATTCCATTTCTACAAATTTATCTCAAAATATTCAGAGAAACCTGCAAAGATATCTGTACTTACTGTTTTATTTATAATTCTGAAAACCTGAGTGTCAGCAGTAGCAGGATCTTAAAATTGCTGCACCAACTCATGATTTTATGCAGTTTTTTTACTGTAAAATTGTCTTTCCCAAGTTTTCTATATTTTGTAATCAGAAGGAATAAATACTAGGCAGTGGTCCAGGATTCCTGTCTCCTCCCTTCCCCTGGCCTGAAGCCATGTGCTTACCTTTCCCGGTCAGGGTCCCCTGGCTGCCGTGTAGCGGAGAGGAGGGCCGTGGGGGAGGGGAAGGCGTGAAGTCCGCGCAGCGGGCGGACTCCCAGAGCTCCTTCCTCTGCAGAACCTTGGCGCTGGAGGGTGTGGGAAGCGGCTCTCCACAAGGGTCACAGTTACACAGTTTCTCTTCTGAGAGGGGTTTTAAGAGAAATGAATAAATTAGTTTTGTTGTTTTTGCAAAACGTTATTAGAATTTGAGACTTTTGCCCTCCATCAAGGTTTTATGTCATTAATAAGGAAAAGCATGGATACTAAAAATAATGCTGATTTTCGTTGTCAAGGAATGTGTCTTTTAATAACAAAGATATGGCTATTTTAGTGAAAGGCATCCTCTGTTTGTGCCTCAGTTTCTTCATCGTTATATAAAAATGCTTTCATTAAGTGGAAACTAAATGTTTTCTAAAATGTGTCAGCTTGCAGTGTATGAATCAGGCAAATGCACACATGGAGATAGATAATGGTTCTGTGACTGTGAAAATCATGTGTTAACCATTTGAATTTGGTGAGTTTGTTTGACTTTTGCCCATTTTTTATGAATCTGTTATAAAATTGACATAAGCAGGTTTTGTTTATGAACTATTAAATGAATAACATCACAGTATTGAAAATAAATATTAATAAAACTGTTTTTTATAACACCATACTGCTTGCAAAGTATTTTTACATTGTTTCAGTTGATCCTCAAAATTCATGAGATGATTAAGGCATTATCCTGACTATAAAGATGCAGAAGCTTAGTTGCATTAGAGACTTGCCCACAGTGAAAAAGCTATGAAATGAAATAGGCAAAACTGAATTGTAGATCTCTAAAACCCATTTCGTGACTAGTTCTATACTTTGCTGACTCATTCAGCAGCCATTTCATAGAATAATCATTTTTGCTGCTGTGCATGAAGCTAAAAGATTGAAAATGGCTTAAATGAGTACTAGCTTTAGTCCTTAACCTCCCTCGTATTTTTCTTAAGAAAGTCATTAGTCTCTGAACTCTTTGGAGAAAGTAGGAAACTTCAGTTGCTGTGACTTACTTTTCATTATTTTAAAATTCGATTGTCTTATTTTATTGTAGATGCTGTAGTTAACAAGGGAAGTGATGAGTCTGTTGGCAAAGGAGATGGTAAGAGCAACTTAAAAGTATTTTTAGGACAATGAAGTGATACTGTGTTATCTGTTGCTGTGTAACAAATGATGCCAACACTTTGAAGCTTAAAAGGGACAGTAAACATGTATCATCTGGTTTTTTCTGTGAGTTAAGAATCTACAAATGGCTCGGCTGGGCACCTTTGGCTTTGGGTCTTTATTGAAGCTTCAGTCAGGGTATCATCCAGAGCTGCATTCAAAAGAGTAAGAAAGGGCACATCCCACCACTGTTTTCATTTTCCCTTTGTTAGAAGGAAATTTCTAGGTGCGATTGGTATTCCAAGAGAAGAGACTACACAAAGACAGTGGTAGGAGAAGGCAGGGATCAGTGAGAGCTGTTCAGATATGAACCGAAATTATGCTCCTCAGTTATGAAAAACTAATCCTAACTCTGTCAATGTGGTTTTTAGTTTTCAAGTATTTTCACATATTCTTTTGAGCCTTACCACATATGAGATGGATGTCATCATCCACATTGATAGATCAGAAAATGGAGTTGCAGGAGTTATAAAGATGTGCCCAAGAATACACATCAACGAAAGGCAGAGCTGAGAATCAGCCTAGTGTCCTGAATCCAGATCCCATGTCGTCTGCGTCACAGTCTGCCCAGCAGGTTAAGTGCCTCGCTAAAGTACCCATGTGCAAATGGCCTTGATGTTATCTTTTTCTCTTTTCAGGCTTTGACTTTCTCCCACAGTTGAGCTCAGTGTTTCCGCCAAGAAAAAATCCAGTAAATTCAAGTACTCCCATATTGCATTCTAGTCCTCTCAATGTCTTCATGGGATCTCCAGGAAAAGAAGAAAACGAAAATCATGATCCGACAACTGAGTCTAAGAAAACATATCTGGGAAAACAGGAACCTAAAGACTCCTTCAAACAGGTATCCACATGAAAATGATACTGAACTCAGCCTGTGTGCTTGTCAGTTGAAAGCAGGCTGCTGCCCGTGGATGTATCCTGATTATTGACAGTGCTCTCTATAAAGTTAACTAGGTAGAAGAAATCCTTCCATCTTGATGTCACCTTTTTTTGTTTTTCTTTTTTTTGTGATGGAGAAGTACTGGGGTTAGAAACCAGGCTCTTGGGTATGCTAAAAACATGCTGTGTCTCTGAGCTACGTGCCCAGCCCGTGATGTGATATTTTAATAACTAAAGAACACTTTTGAAATCTGTCTTTGGATATATTGAGAGTATCAGCAATTGTAAACTTAACACTATTTTTTTCTAAGATGTGTTCCTGTGTAAGAACATGTCATAGCTTAATCCTTTTAAAATATATATTTTTTGCAGCACTAGGCATCAAGTTGGTAATTAAGTCATTTACTGTAAGACAATGCAGATTTGATGGTGCTAAGGATGGAATTCATCATTAATACCTTCTGCTAAAATTACAGTATCCAATATAAAATTTAATTTCTTATGTAAGGCTTCAGAATGATTGGATATTATAGGAAGAGCAAATCTATTAGGTTTGTAGTATGTATTTCCATATTTATTTTTTAGAGTCATATTGAAAAAATTATCATGCAGGAAGTACAAAAATGTCTTTTGATTTATTTTTCAAATATTTCTGTCTAGTTTACCACATGAGAGCTTGGAGATTTTCTTTTTTTATTATTTCTTTTTTGCCAGTGATTTGCATTTTAAATTATATTCAACAGCAGATGCTTAGAAAATTAGCTTTTCCTCCTCATGTTATTGTTGTGACTGTTTTTGATTAGTGGACTTATTTTGCTGCTAGTCCTAATATCTGCTTTACTTCTTTGAAATCTTTTCCTATTCTTGCTTCATTTTCCTGGTCCTACCTACTGGAAAAAAAAGTGGAAAGTACATAAAATTTTAGAAGTAATATGGGTAAAGCAAATTATAAATTAAAGTAATTGTTTACTTTAAATGTGAAGTTTGCAAAGTTGATCTCCTCTGGTGCTGAAACTGGAAATCTGAATACCTCTCCATCCTCTAACCAAACAAGAAATCTCGAGAAATTTGAAAAGCCAGAGAAAGAAATTGAAGCCCAGTTGATACATGAACCCACAGTAAATGGATCCTCAACTCCAAGTAAGTTCATAAAGCTTCCTGGTGTTTGATGGTGTTAAGCTGAATAACCTTCCTGTTTAAGTTGGAAAAGATAGAATGATCATAGATTAAAATAAGAGTTGTAGGAGTTTAAAGTTTATGGGCTTTTTTATAGTGTGACTTTCTCACTGAAAAGCAGTGAAATATATATGATGGTTAAGTCCAGCAACATTAATTTGTTCCTTATTTGGTATGAACTTCATTTTCAATCTAATATACAAGGTTTTTATTTAATATGGTATAAATCAAATTGTATTATAGGATTATTTGAAAAGGAATAATTAACTACTTGAAATTATAAATCTTTTTTTCCCTTCTTTATATTAAAGTCTTACCCTTAGTCATAATGAAGCAACTCTTTTATATGGGTATATTTTACTTTAGGTTTCTTTGGATGTATTGCATTAGCTTAAACTCTAGGGCTTTGCCTGTAGCACTGCTTTGCTCCTATATTCCGTTTGTTTTTAATCGTCTTGGTTTATCTGGTTTGTGGGATAGCTTGTCACATTCATCTTTTATAAGAGGAGATGGTTCAGAGATTCAAGATTAATCCTTCTGTTGTGTGTTACTACATTAGACACTTGGCAGTTTATATATATAGATAAATGACTATTAGAAATAATGTCATAAAAATTCTAAAATTTATATTCTAGGCAGTGAATTTTTCTGAATTTCACAGGAACCCTGTTCTTTGTCAGTTTTTCAAGTTTTCTCATGCTAAATCTTATTTCGAAGTATTTGATGTCTCTTAGTCCAAGTTGACTATTAATGTTTTCTCCATTCTTTATTTTAGATCTGAAGATGGCATCCTCTGTCAGTGCTGGAGTGGCCAGTTCCCTCTCAGAAAAAATAGTTGATACCATCGGGAACAATCGGCCAAACGCACCGTTGACAACTGTTCAAATCCGTTTTATTCAGAACATGATACAGGAGACACTGGATGACTTTAGGTAATAATAGAGAAATTTCTCTTTCTGTCTAGAGCTCATAGTTTTGTTGTTTTCTTAGAGGAAAGTAACTCTATAAGTAATGCTTGTGGTCGCTACTTTTGTCTAAGTTCTGGTAACCTTAAAACTCTAGAAAACATGATGAGTTTTTCAGTCTGACTGCACTGAATTCTTTGACCATCAGCTAGAAAAAGACACATTTACCTAGAGCAATTACTAGGTAACTTGACAGGAAAGTCCAGCATGCAGGCTGCAGTTATGGATGTTTTAAATCATCAACAAAATCTTGTAAACTCAAATGTAGTTCTTACATGTGATATTTATGGATCACCTAATAAGTATGCTATGTGTGCAATGTAGAGAAAGGTATTCTAAAAACTAATCATACCTATTTTCAAAATTTTGCATCAGAATGTAGTAATACTTAACATTAAAAAAGAAATCTTTCCTTAATCTAACCTTGTCTTTTTTTATTTTGGCTTTTTGAGACAGAGGTTCACTGTGTAATTCAGGCTGGCCTTGATAGACCAGGTTGGCCTTGAACTTGCAGTGATCCTCCTGCTTCAGCTTCCCGAGTGCCAAGATTACAGGCATGCACCACCGTGCCCAGCTTCTAACTTTGTCTTTCTCATCCTTTGATTTCTGAGTTAGAAGACAGTGTGTTCTAGAATGCTGCTGCTTTTCACTTATTATTTTAATATTTTGGAAACTTTTAAATTATTAGACTCTTCAGTGGGTTTTTTTTTTTTTTTTTTTACTTTTCTAACCTATAGCTACTTGGATTATCATGAACAAGATTATTGAAGATGTGTGGTTTCATTGGTGCATATTTATTTTTAATGTTTATTTTTAAAATACAATTTTAAGAGCTGGGGTTTTAGCTCAGTAGCATAAGTGCCTGGCTGGCAAGCCCGAGGTTGTAAGTTTAATCCCCAGTACCAAAGAAAAAATAAAATAAAATACAATTTTAATATTAGAAAAAAGTTAAGGCAAAGCATCATGTTAGCATTTACAGTATACAGTAATTTGTGTACAAGATACTAAGTATACAGAAATAAGTGTCTGCGTGGAGGCTTTTATTGGGACAGGTACAATGTGTCCTGCTGGGTGTGTTGTTATAATGTGAATTAGTTCACTTGTGATTGGCAAATAGGGCAGTGCTGGCAGTCTAATGGAGAAAGTTGGTTTGTTCTTGTAAGAACAGCCAGAATAAAGTGCGCGTTAACACAGCTGAATGCACTGACTCCATCCGTGTCCCTCTCCTCTTTCCCTCAGGTTGATGTAGTTACGTGCTCTGTGTTTGAGTCACTTATTTGTGATTATCCCCTATTTTGGGTCATTTTCCCCATGCTTCTATAATTTAACAGTCCCAATTCTTTCTTCTGTAATCTCTCTCTTTGCTTTAAGTGACCATCACTTTGTTAAGGTACTTTATTCAATATTTATTAAACTTACCAAGTTAGTTTTTAACTGTGCTAATATTTTAAGTAGGATTTATTTTTGTGATTGCATAGGTTTTGAGTGGTCGGCCTGAATCCTTTTTCCCTAAGTTCTGTCATTTTCAAGTACTATTCACAGTTTTAAAGAATATGAGATTTTTCAGGAATACATAAATATTTATGACATAATAGCAGAACATCTGGATGTAGCTGATGGTATTATGAACAAATTGATGTTGGAAATACAGAAAGGGAGCAGTTTTCTGGATGAGGTCTAGAAAGGTATGACTGGAGGTTTTCTTTTACACAGAAGTATGTGGGAATAACATGCACAGATGGCATTGTGAGTTCTAGAAATACTTCAGACAGGAAGCGCTGTGGCAAGGGATGAGGACAGGTAGTTAGAAGGACTTAGGCCATGGAGGGTCATGAGCGTCTTGAGTCACAGGAGCATGGTGGTGCAGTTTACCCTCTGTTCAGCAGGCCTTTGGTGTCGGCTCACCACTGGCCTCAGGTGATGTGAGGACAGTGGGCTTGGGACCTTCCCTTCAGCAAGCCTGGAGATCTGAGTGCTTGGGCGACTGAATTCTCTTCGTTTTACAGCCCAGCTGCTGGCTGTTTAGGTTGCTAGAGGTTGATTCTTTCACACTCTGGCTCTGCCTGGCTTTCTGTGCCTCAGTTCAGGGTCTCTATTGCCTCAGTCTTGTAGTTGTAGCCAGCAGTGCTGTCCCTGGGGGCCTAAAGGGGTTCACTGAGCAGACCTTCCACCACTGGGATGGACTGACGGCTGTCGCCTTCTCCCCTGGCGTGCTTTCAAGGTGCTCTTCTCAGTTCTCCCCCACCCTGATCCCACAGGCATTCTGCATCTGTGCCTTTAAGGGCAGGTTCTGTCCATCCTGTGGCTTTGCCTGTCTCTAATTTTGTTTTTGTTTTTAGTTTTGTTTTTACATAAGCCCTCAGTGTGAGACTGTGGCAGAAATAAATGCTGGCTGTATAACTGGGATTTCTTCAGATTCTTAACTATACTGAAAGCCTTCACTTGACCTTTAAAAATCTGCAAAAGTTTAGATCCAGCTCCAGGGCACTGCTGCCTCTTTTTCCATATTATGGAATCAGTATATACTGCAGAAGGAAAGGGAGGTAAATACGGGTCTTACATAGTAGACTTTCCTTCTTTACAAGACCATAGCTGATCAGGTCCTAGCTACATTGGTGGTTCTCTGATACTGTCATTGATTGATTGGTGCTGGGGATAGAACCCAAAGCCTCATGCATGTTGGGCAAGCAGTCTACTACTGATCTACACCCCCATCCCTTCTGATGGCTTCTATTTTGAATACATCTTTTATCATAACAAAGTAAAAGAAGAAATTTTTAGAAATACTTTGAAAGAGAAAAATAAATTACTTGAGACTAAGTCCAACCAAAGGTGGTGAAGATCTCTATAAAAAAAAATGTTTTAATGTATTGCAAAACATTAGCATTTAAATAAATGCAAAGGTCTTATGAAGCTATCAATTCACAATTCAGTCAGTGTACCAACTGGGTTATTCAGAAGAGGAGGTTGAAATAATTCCAAAATGTGTATAGAAGGAAAAGATCTAAGAGTGACAGATGTGCTAGAGAAAAATGAGGTTGAAGGAGGACTTATTAACCAGATGGAAAAGCTTAATTTTAAAGTAAGATCAATGTAGTATTACATTTGCACAGCGTGGTCAGATTAGCCACAGGACTCACATAGCCCAGAAAGAAACTCAGTGAATGACAGAGGAAACTTTGCAGATCTGTGTGCAGAATATGGGATGATCAGTACATTGTGGTATATGATTATTTGTCTAAAAATAAACGTAGATCCCTATTTTATACTATTCAAAAAGTCAGTTCCATATTTTAAAAAGTTTAAATGTAAAAGACAGTTTTAGGTGGTATAAGAGTTTATAATTTCAGAGTAGAAAAATGATTAATTAATAATAAAGAAAGACACTACCCATAAAAATAGATTGGTGAATTTGACTGCAGTATTAGGTTAGTAAATTTGAGTATTACTGATAAGAACTCTCATCATGAGGCATCATTAACGAAGTAAAAGGATAAGAAAATATCTGCAGTACTGATACCACTAGCAAGAGATCATATTATATAAAGAAGTCTTATAAATGAGTAAGAAAAATATTTGAAAAGACATTCTATAAAAGAGGAGAAAGGTTCAGTCTCATAATTAGAAAACAGAAGATTTAGTAAGATACCATTTCATACCTGTTAAGTGGGAAATACTGTAAAAAGTTCAGTAATACCAAATTTGGAGCAAGAAGAATTGTTAATGAACTGGTGATGATCATATCCACTTATACCACCCTTTGGGAAAACAATTTTCTTGATTTTATAAAACTGAACAAGTGTACACTTGGGCTTAGTACTGGATATATCTTTGGATATTGATATTTGTGGATTGAGAGTTATATACATGATTGTTCATAACAACATGTTCATAAAAACTAGAAAATAATTCAAGTATCAGTTGACAGGAAAATGGGTATACCAGTATAAATAAGTGAATTAGTTAAACTACAAACTTGAAAGTATATCTTTCCAATATAATCTCCTTAGGACTGTATAAAGTTTTGTATACTTTTGTAATGCCTAAAAACAAGCACCATAAAAATGTATTAAATACTACTAAACAGATGTAGTTTTCAAGGAGAACTTATTTTTGCTGAAAATTAGGGAAGCATGGCTTCTTTCTTGGGTTATCTCCCCAGCTGTTAAGTGATGATAGCAGATGGGATATCAGTTTCTCCGACTTGATGAAATTCTGGCTCCTGGGTTGTATGATGAGTAACCAGTGTTTTTAATTTTCATGTGTTCTTTTGGAGGCATGAATTAATTGTACTTCGTTGAGCAAATCATGTTACAGCCACCCACATTTCTATTAGAAATTTTTTTTAGTAGTTAAAACATTGATAATCAGATGTTTGTAATCTAATGAATTTTGTCTACTTCTTGTTACGTCTGTGTCTTTCTTTCACGATTATTTCTATCCAGAGGAATAGAGTACAGTAGGAGAGCTACAGATAGGCAGCTTGGGTTCACATCTGTAAACCCACCATTTGTTGGGTGGGTAGCTTTGGACAAGTTATAACTGGCTCAGTGACTTAGCAAAATGAAGGAAATGAAAGCTCCTAATTGTGAGGATTAAGTGAGTTCCGATATTTGAAGTACGAGGAACAGTGCCCCACACATGGTAAATACTAGGTGCACTGGTATTTTTATTTTTGTGATAATTATTAAGGTCCAATAATTTGAAACAAAAAATATTTCTTTAGTGATCTAGAATTGGTTGAAGTGTTATCCTTCTGACAAGTGTTTTACATTTTCCCCTAGAGAAGCATGCCACCGGGACATTGTGAATTTACAAGTGGAAATGATTAAACAGTTTCATATGCAACTGGTATGTACTGCAGATTGTCTTTCAAGTGAATGTAGAGTGGTGTGGATCTAACAGCACTCTATTATAGGGCAGTGCATTTTTATCATTTTGATTATGAAGATAAATAGGGAGTTTCAGATATTTAATAAAACATTCTAATAGGTCATCTTTTTTTTTTTAAACTTGTAATAGTTAAGGCTACTTTTTTACAGCTTTTTTCCCTTCAGTAAGTGGAAAGCCCCCCAAATCTGTAAATATAAATTTTCTAAATGTTATCAGTGATATTTGTGGTTAAATACAAGAAATATCATTCAGCTAGTTAATTGAACATGAGAGAAATGAGAGCTGAAAGCATGTGGAACATAGCTTGCCAAAGAAATGAGAAATACCAGTCATTTTAAAAACATTTCCCTTTTTTGTAGAATGAAATGCATTCTTTGCTGGAAAGATTCTCAGTGAATGAAGGTTTAGTGGCTGAAATAGAAAGACTACGAGAAGAAAACAAAAGACTACGGGCTCACTTTTGATATTTCTATGAGTAGCTTAATGTTTAATAATTCGTGAAGTTTCTGACAATGCAGAACTGCATAGAATCAGTATTGTGTTCGTGGCCTCTGGGGGGAAATGATATTATTTTCATGTCGCAGGTTGTTGAGATGTACCAACCATCATTTCATCTTCTCTGTCAAAAAAATATATATTTTTATATTAAATACTACAATACATCATCTGCCTTAAAATCCACAGGATCCTTATTTTCTGAGAGCTTTAACTGTACACTAAGTGCCCTTTATCATGAGCAAAAATAATTACATAAAAATAGGTTGTTTGGTTTTTAATGACCTTTTTTTACTGATGTATATTTGATTGACAAATTTTGGGAATATGTTTGAGATTTAAAAAATTTGATATACTTTCTATTTTTATGCAGAAAGAAATTCTAAAATGACATTTGTTCTTTTTAAGCCACTGATGACTAAAACAGAGTTGGCTAGTATTTTATTAACCTGACATCAAGTATGACTTTATTATGTATACATGTGATAATTTTTGAAATTTTGAATTGTACAAATAAACTATATCTTTCACATTTGTGCTACTGTACTTTTGCTAGCTCTCTACTCTTTCTTGGTATTTATTTGCTAGCTTTGTGAGAGCTAATATATCTGCCGATCATATTATAAATTAACAACCTGTAAATTTATCCTACAAAATGTTTTCATCATGATGACTCAGTATACAATCTGAAAATTTCATATTAGATGCAGAATATTACAGTATTATTGCCTCTTTTTTCCCTCAAGTAAAAAGTGTGGACTATTTTGTTCTATGGTTTGTAGCATAAACTTTCTCTAATTCCTTGTGTGTTGTGAATATTTTTAAATTATTAGCCTTACCATAAGATTGTTTATAAAGGTTCATTGTAAGGAGAATTTTCACTTCTTTGGCAGTAGTTGGACATATACAGCTTCCTGCTGTGATCTGTACTTTTAGTGTCATAAGATTAGGAGATCTGCTCACTTGTTTATGTTACTGTTGTCTTTTGCCCAAAGACTTAAACTCTGTGTTGTCTGTCTAACTTTGCTGCCCTGTTTTGGATTCTGGGTTGAAAACATTTACCAGAATTAAAAAAAAAACCAAATCAAAAGAACACACTCAGCTCTAGTTTAGCACACTTTCTTTTTTCAAAGTGCTGGAAAATATTAAAAAATCTTAAGTGTGAACATACTGACAATTTTTTCTAAATATAAAAAAATAATAACCTTTACCCAGTGCTCCTTAAAGGATACATTTGTATGAAAGCATCTAGAGGTGTTGAAGGTGTCTTTTCCCACCAGATGATCAAAGCCTTACGACTTGTACCAAGTTTCCTCATATGTCACTGTCAAATAGGTTTGGAAGGTCTGATACAGTATTAGTGTGTTTTGCCTACTTGCTGTGTTTAAATCTATTAATATTTTCCTGTTGCCTTTTTCTATATGTGCATATAATTTTATTAAAAGTTGGACAAATTAATTTTAGTAATTTTATATGTATAGATGAAACATTTTTGTCCTGGATTTAAAAGCTGCATTCAAAATATAAAAATTTTATATTCAATAAATAAGAGATTGAAAACAAAACTTTTTCCTGTGACCAAAATGGAATAATAGGGATTGAACTTACTTTCCCACTGTAAATTAAACAAAGACAAAATGAATGACAATCACACAACAGACAAAATGTGTGAAATAATTATCAGACGTTGGACGTTATACAGTGAACCTTAAAAAAGGTTAACAAATAAGACCCACGAAATTCAGTGAACTGAAAACAAAATAAGAAAGCTACCCCGAAGTCCTTAAAACCAGCAGCAAGAGAAAATTAGAAGCAGCTGAAGAAAAAGGCACAGAAGAACGGAGACCAGAAAGACGCAGTGGCATCGGTGCATGTACGTGGCACATCTTCATTTTTCCCATGCCTTCTCCCCGGCCCCCAACTCTTGATCCCCTTCCCATTTGAGAAAGCGCTGTCTTCCTATTATCTATTTTATTATCTCTTTTATTTTGCTCTTTATTTGTGTTTTGAGTTTCTCATGTAAGAAGCCATGCAATATTTAAACTTGTGTGACTGATTTATTTTAGTTCACTTTACGGTCTCAGGGTGCATCCATTTTCCTACAGATGACCCAAGTTTATCTTTCTGTATGACAGGTTAGTACTCCATTGTGTGTTAATGCCACGTTTTCTTTATCATCGATAGACATATAGGCTGTTTCCAAGATTTGGCAATTATGAATTTTGCTGCTTTAAATATGTATTTGCATGTATCTCCAATATGATGTTTTTAACTCTTGGGAAGATACCTGGAATAGCTGGATCAAATGGAATTTCTAGTCTCTATTTTGTTATCTTTTTATTTATTTTTTTTGAAACTGGGTCTCACCATGTAGTTCAGGAGGCTATCCTTGAACTCACTGTGTAGCTCAGGCTGGCCTTGAATTTATAGTGATCCTCCTGCCTCAGCCTCCCATGTGCTGGGATTACAGGAGTGCACCACCAGACCCAGCTCTAGTGTCCGTTTTGAAGGCTCTATACTAATTTTTGTAATAGCTGTACTAGTTTACATTCCTACCAACAATTTAGAAGGGTTTCTTTTTCCCTTGCAGTCTTGTCAGCCTTTGTTATTACTTGATTTCTTGATGACGGCCATGTATCTTTCTAGGGTAAGATAGAATCTGTTGTTTTAATTTGCTTTTCTGTAATGGCCAGCAATATTGAATATTTTTCCATGTATTTATTGGCCATTTGTATATCTATGAAGTGTTTGTTCACTTGCCCATATTTTGATTGGGTTTTTTATTTTGAGGAGTCTAATTTTTTTGAGTTCTTTAGTCTAGATATCAGTCCTCTTGAGGAATAGCTGGCAAATTTTTTTTCTCATTCTATAAGTTGTCTTTTTTGGTTGTTTACTTTACTATACAAAAGCTTTTTAATTTGATATGATCCCTTTTGTTGATTCTTTGTCCTATTTCCTGTGTAACTGGAGTTCTGTATCAGTATCTCTAAAGTACTGAAAGAAAAAAAAATTAGAATTCTCCATCTAGTGAAAATACATTTTAGCAACAAAAATGAAATAAAAAATTTTTCAGACCTAAGAAAGTTGAAAAGTTCATCACAAGCAGAATGTTGTTAAATGTCTCAGGAGTAGCATGATACCAGATGGAAATTTGCAATGATGTAAAGGAATGAAGAACAAAACGTTAATATGTGAACACAGGAGTTAAACAGTGCACCATGATCGTGAACTTGGAAGGTTCTTTAACTGTAGCAGGATAATGGTATCTGAAGAAAGGAAACTGACCAGCATGTAAACTGTAAGTGTGAAATTTAGTGACGAGAAAGAAACATAATAAATGCCTAATAAATTAAATGAATGTGATAATATGCAACTGTAAAAAAATTAAAAGACAAAAAGAAGAACAAAAAATAAACTCTAACATGGTAGATTAAAGTAGCCGTGTCCATAATTACATTAAATATAAACTCACCGAACTCATTCCTTAAAGACTCAGATTGTCTTTAAAAATCCGACTGTGTACTGAATATAGTAACCCCAATTTAACTATACAGACACGTAGTTTATGAAAATAAAATGTTAGTACATTGAATGTAAAGGAAAACAAACATTTGTGGGAATTAGGGCAATAAATACTGGATAATCTATTTTTAATCAGTAATCTCAGCTTCCACCAAAAGCCAGAAAGATAAGCGAACTGCATAATAAAAAAGGAAAATAAGAAAGTGCAGTGGAAGTGGAAAGCAAAACCAACTGAGAAAATCAGTGTGTTATAGTCAGGGGTTGCAAGGAGGACGATTACATACAGGGCCCAGAATTTATAATACTGCTTTATGGTGGTCACCCAGAGTTAAATACAAGAAAGTGCAGGAAATCTGTCCACAACACTAAAGACCTAGGAAATCCAACCAAGGGCGTGGATCCCACAGCAATGTCCTGCATGAGTCCAGCTGGAGGCCTAGAGCCAATGACAGTGCCTCCCACGAGTCCAACTGGAGGCCTAGAGCCCATGACAATGATTCATGCAAGTCCATTTCATAGATCTGCGCTGGGAAGGCCCAAAGGTCAGTGGGATGAAGGATCTGTTCCAGTAGGTTGCGGGTTCTACACTGGAGCCAAAAAACAATGCTCAAGGGATGGACCAGGGCTCCCCTGAAAAGTACCACAGCCATCCTTGGTGACAATGAGGTCCTGAGCTCCTCTGATGAGAACAGCCAAGTTCATACCAGGAAGCCAGCATCACAACTTCTAGAGATTAAACAGCACACATCTGCCCCTCTGGAGCCAGGATGTGATGCTCAATGTAAGGACCAGAGCTCCCCCAAAGTGAATCGCAGCCATTCTCAGCAACAAGGTCCTGAGCTCTGATGAGAATGACTGAATTCATATTGGGCAAGTTAGCCATGACAACCTCCTCCAGGAGAACCAGTGGCTCCAGACAACAGCACTTAGGAAAACCCACAGCTCCCACACCGTTCCTCTCCACGTCTCCTTTTATGCTGGCAACTTTTCATCAGGTGGGCCATCTCCACTCAGCACCATGCTGAGTTAATTCAACTGGTGTTAAGTTGACCGCCAGTTTTTAATCCATAACATAGTGAAACTGAAAGTTGTTTAGAAATCTGTTCTGTGACCACATGATAAGAAAAAGACAAATTGCCAATATCAGGAATAAAAAATGGCATCACTAGAGACCCTACAGATATTTCTGGCAAAGAAAATGCTAAATACGAAAGGTTATACTGATGAATTCTTTCAAATGAAGAAGAAAATATCCCGATTCTCAACAAATGCTTATAAGACACAAGGAAAGAAGGGGAGCATTCTCAACTCCTTGAGGCCAGTTTTACTCTGATAGCAAAATAAGAAAGCATCATGACAAGACAACACTCAGGTACAAAAGGTACACCTCAGTTTGAATCCAGCGATGTGTAAAACAGTAATACATATAACCATGTGATATTTACCTCAAGAATAATAATTTGGGTAAACTTTAAAAATAATAATTCACTATTATAAAAAACTCATGGGGAAAACCTTATCTCAGTATTTCAAAAAGGATTGGATGGACAAAACCCAACATTCATGCCGGGGATTTAGCTCAGTGGCATAAGCGCCTGCCTGGCAAGGTTGTGAGTTCGATCTCCAGTACAAAACAAAAACAAGAAACAAACCCAACATTCATTTCTTATGGAAAACTCAGCAAAGCAGGAATAATTACGTGTGTCCTGAAACTGACGAAGGCATCCAAGAAAAAGCAGCAACTAGGGTCGTACATACATGGTTAAAAAGAAAAAAAAGGTTTCCCTTAAGGTCAGAAACAAAGGAAAAATACCTAATATCCCACATTGTTTTGGAGTTTGTAGGTAGACTAGTAAGACAAAAAGATGGAATAAAGGACACCCAGGTTACATAAGATGTAAAAAGTTTGCTCACAGATGACGTATCTGACTAGAAAATCTTGTGGACTATGTAAAAATTCCAAGTGAGTGAACTTGATGACGTTAGATGATAGAAAGTATTGAAAACTAAGTAGCCTTCCTATATGTTAGCAACAATGAGAAATAGTTGTGTAAGTCTGAGAAAAGATGCACAACTTGTCCAGTGAATTCTATAAAACATCAGTGAGAATGTGAACTTGCATGCAGAGACGTTCACATTAACGGATCGGAAGGCTTGATATTATTAGGTGTTCTGAGAACATAGACGTATTCAGCAGAATCCCAATAAGAGTTTTTGCAGGAAGTTTTCAGAACTTGTTAAACTGCTTCTAGAATTTGGAGACACAAAAGATTAAGAATAACCCAACCAACCTTAGAAAAAGCAGCACATTTGAGGGCTTACATTTCTGAATTCCTAGACTTTTACAAAACTGCACTAAGGACCCCAAGAGCGTAAATTGATGTAGCACAATACAGTCAAAAAAAAAAAAAAAAAAAAAAACCCTCATACATGTATATGGTCAGCTGATTTTTGGCAAACATGTAAAGGCAATTCAATGGAGAAAGGATGGATTACAAACTGGTGGTCAATTTAGCACCAGCTGAATTAATTCAGCTGGTGTTGAGTAAAGATACTCCACCTGAATAAAGTTGCCAGCATAAATAGGGACGTGGAGAAGAAGAGCCAGGCGTTGTGGGTTCTTTCAAGAGTTGCTGTTTCGAGCTGCTGGTTCTCCTGGAGGTGCTTGTCATGCTGGCTTCCCCAGTATGGATTCGGATATTATCGTCAGAGGAGCTCAGGACCTCATCGGTGAGAGTGGCTGTGGTTCACGTTGCGGGAGCTCTGCTCCTTACGTTGTGCATCGCTTCCTGGCTCCGGAGGGGAGGCTGTGTGCTGGAGAAGCTTGTCACACTGGGCTTCCTGACCTGTGCTCAACTGTTCTCCATTGTCGGAGGAGCGCGGGACCTTGTTGCCGTTGCGGGTGTCTGTGGTGCTCTTCAGGGCAGCGCTGCTTCTTCTTTTGAGTGTGACTTCTCGGCTCCCACGTAGAACCCTCAACCCACTGCACAGCTCCTTCACCCCGCTGGCATAGACTTTCTAGTTCCACCACTGACCTTTGGCCGTCCCGGCACAGAACCGTAAATACACTGGCCTGAGTCCTTATCATGGGCTCTTAGATTCCCAGTTGGTCTTAGTGTTGTGCACAGATTTTCCTGCACTTCCTTGTGTTTAACTTCGGGTGACTATTATAAACAGTATTACAAACTCTGTGTCCTGTATATAGTTGTTCTCCATGTAACCCCTGACTACAACAGACCCCAAGAGCATAAATTGATGTAGCGCAATACAGTAAAAAATAAAAAACAAAAAAACCCTCATACATGTATATGGTCGGCTGATTTTTGGCAAACATGTAAAGGCAATTCAGTGGAGAAAGGACAGACCTTTCAAAGAAATTTTGTTGAAAAAATAAGTGGATATTTATAAGGGAAGCAAAATTCCTGATGTATACTTGTATGTAAAACAATTACCTCAAAATGGATCATAAATTGAACTAAATGTAAAGTATAAAAGATTTCTGAGTCAGGTGTGGTGGCACACACCTGTAGTACCAGCACTCAGGGAGACTGAGGCAGGAAGATCACCAGCCTGGGCTATGTAGTGAGTTCAAGGCCAGCCTTTACCAGAAAGTGAGACCCTGTCTTAAAAAGGAAAAAAAAAAAAATTTCTGGAAGACAGCATAAGACACACTTTTTTTTCTTTGAGCCTAGGGTATATATATGCAACACACACATAAAAATTGATACTTTAAACCTGCAAAAATAAAATACGGTTTAGAAAAGATGTCAAGAGAATTAAAATACAAGGTTCTATGAGAAAATGTTTCCCAATCACATAGCTAAATGTTCTTGTATCCAGAATACATAAAGGAATCTCAAGACAAGAAAACAACCCAGGTTTTTTTAAATCAACAACTGATTTAAATGGACACTTTATCAAAGATGATAGGAAGATGGTGTACACAAAGAACTTTTAGTATCAGTCTTTAGGAAAATACATACTGCACCACAAGGAGATACTACAGTAGCTTAAAATGTGAAAACTCTCTCTCTCTATATATATATAGATAGATAGATAGATAGATAGATAGATAGATAGATAGATGTGGAATAACAAATTTTACTCTCCAAGAATATAGAATAGTACAAGTCATCTTAGGAAACAATTTTTAACACCTTCAACAATTGAATGAATAAGGGTATCAGATATACAGCACAAGAACAAAATACTAAAAGCTGTCAGAGAAAAGAAACAGATCACATATGAAGGAAAGCCTATCAGAATCACGGCAGACTTCTCAACACAAACCTTCAAGTCAAGAAGAGCTTGGAGTGAAGTATTTCAAATCCTGAAAGAAAATAACTTTCAACCCAGA
>RJWM01012457.1:0-57058 GCA_004363535.1 Dasyprocta punctata | reverse complement strand
TTGGTTTATTGTCTGGTGCTGGGATTGGTGGTGCCAACATACAGTGTAAGGGCGGGAAGAAGGTGTGTCTCCTCTCTCTTGCTGGTTCAAGCTTTGCTATTTGTGGCCACCATGAACAGCTGGCCTTTAGCCATGCCACCCTGCCTTGGAGCCAGCTGAGAATGGACTGAAACCCCCAAGAACTGTAGAAATAAACCTTGCCTTCCCTAATCTTGGGCATCAGGTATTCTCAGCAATGAGAGAAAACTAAGACAGGTGGGTCGAGGAGGGGGAGGGGTACCAGCCAGCACCGAAGGGGCTCGGCTCATCAAACGCGAAGGTTCATTTTGGCCCACAGCTTTGGACCAGGATCCATTGGCCCAGTTGCCTTTGGGCTTAGGACAAGAAGCACAGCAAGGCAGGGAGTGGCCCGAAATGGGAAAGAGACTGAGGAAGTCCCTCAAGGGCACGGCCCCAGTGACCCCAGAACCTTCCACCAGGCTCACCCCTGAAGGGCCCGCCTCCTGTGGGCATGGCTCTGCACGGACCACTGTGCTGTGATGCCTGCAACTCTCTCAGAAGACACACAAGGGGAGCAGCTGGGTAGGACGGAGTTTCTAGTTTCAGTTTTTTGAGGAATAGTTTTTTGAGGAATAGAGGTTGTACTAGTGTATACTCCCACCAACAGTGAAGAAGGGTTCCTTTTTCCCTGCAGCCTCTCCAGCATTTGTTATTGGTTGATTTCTTGAAGACAGCCATTCTTTCTGGAGTGAGACGGAATCTCGGTGTTGTTTTAATTTGCATTTCTCTAAAGGCCAGCAATGTCGAACATTTTTCTGTGTGTTTACTGGCTGTTTGTACTTCTGTGAAGTGTCTGTTTCATTTGCCTATTTTTTGAATGGGTCTCTTGTTGGTGGATCTGTGTTTTGGATTCTTGGTATATTCTAGATATTAGTTGTCTGCTGAGGGATAGCTGGCAAAAAGTGTTTTCCTATTATAGCATCACAATTGATAATAACGAAGTCTTAGAAGCAGCCTGTGTGTCTATCTACAGATGACTGCATAAAGAAAATGCAGTGTTTACACACGGTGAAGTACTACTCTGCCCTAAAGATAAATGTGAGTCAATTGTGGGAAAATGGATGCACCTTGAGACCATAACGTTAAGTGAAATAAATTAGAACCAGTTTAAGTATTGCAGTTTCTCTTATCTGAGAAACCCAAAGTATAAATAAAAAGAAAAGAAGTGACCAGAAGGAGACAGATCTTCCTCAGAAGCGAAGCGGGTCAAGAGAGGGAGGGAGGGAGGGAGGGAAAGGCGAGGACAAAGGAAGTCAGATGAGCTCTGAACCTGTTCCAGCCCCACACAAGGAGTGCAAGCCTTATGTACTATGGACATGGACCGATTTAAAATATCTCTAAAAGCAAAGGTTCTGCTTCCTCCCGTGGTGCCCCGCTGGGAACTGAGCCTTCAGCGCCGACAGTGGCCTTTGGGGCCCACTGCAGGGAAGGCGTGGGAATCACGGATATGCTCTTCCTGCTGACCCAGCAGATGGCTGCCTAGATTTTTACACGTGCTGAAACTTGCTACATTGTGTACTTCAAATACTTGTAGCTGATTTTGTCAGTTGTACAGCTCTCTTTTGAAACTTACATGGAAAAATAATGCAGACACAGAACAGAGTAACATCCAGGGTTGCTCTAAAAAGAGCAAAGGAGGGGAACAAGCCCATGTACCCTCTTTTTCTTTTCTTTTTTTTTTTGCACTGGGGATCGAACTCACAACCTTGCACCCACCAGGCAGGTGCTTAGGCGACTGAGCTAAATCCCCAGCCCTATGTTTTGAGACAGGGTCTCACTATGCAGTTCAGGCTGGCCTTGAACTCACTTTGTAGCCCAGGCTGGTCTCGAACTCACAATGATCCTCCTGCCTCAGCCTCCCAACCATGTTCCCTCTTTGCAGAGCTTTCTTAACTGAAACCATCTTTTACGAAGAGTTTTGGCATTCTAGGCTCTTTCTGGGTTTTAGAGAAACAAGTATGTTGGTAAAATCTGCGAGGTCAGGTATTGCCTTTATCCATTAAGATCTAACTTTATGCAATTTTGTGTTCCAGGATTCATGAATTCAACAAGGGAACAGGAAAAGTGGATTCATGCCGCTGCCCCAGAAGGCACTGTAAGTGTTAGAAGCCAGACCTGGTTTCAGTCCTTGAAATGGCAGAACTAAGAAGAGTTTACGCTGTGTGTATGCTTTTTAACAGCGGTTAGCAGAAACGTGACTACAAAAATGCAAATCCCACCACTGGTGCATAACGCTGAAAACAACACTGGGCACGAATGCAGGCCAACTGGGAGGGAGGCTTTTTCAGAATTCAAACTTAGCTCTCATATTCGTTTCCGGTTGCTCTGTAACAAAATACAGTAGCTCCCCCTTATTCTCAGGGGATATTCCAAGACTCCAATGGATTCCTGGATCCGCAGACAGTGCCAAACCCCGTACATGACACGTTTTCTTATAAACACGAACACAAATTTACTGTCTGTCCATCTCAGGTAAGCACTTGCGCACTTTTGCAGATTGAGCTGCAGTGAGAAGACTAGTATACATTTCTTTTTCTTCACAATTTCACAGTTAGAGCATTCATCCTCATCATGGATCACTGCAACATCAGCATAGGATTTTGTCTTTTCTGTACTGAGAGAGAGCTCTCCCCCTGTCGCATCAGAGAGGTGTTGTTCGGTGCGTCTGAATCCAGCATCACTGCTGTGCACCCCGAGGGTTATTAAGGTGACGGTGCTACTTGCACCCAAACCCTGCAGTGAGGCCAAGGCAGCCCGCAGACGACCTCGACACGCTGTGCTGCATGCAATTTCAAACTCATAAGTTATTTATTTATGGAGCTTTTGTCAGCCGCAGGTAACTGATACCGGGAAGGCAAAAGCTTGGTTGAGAGGGGACACCTGTATCTCAGATTTAGTGGTGAAAACGAATACTCACTTAGCCGGTCACCCTTGGGCAGGTTGAGAGCCCACAGTTCTGGATTCTCTGCCCCGGGTCACAGGCTGGAGTCCAGGTCTGGCCGAGCTGAGTGCTTCCCTGGAGGCTCTGGGGAGAAATCTGCTCCCAAATTCATTCAGATTATAGCAAAATCCAGTTCCTTAGGACCATGTGATGGAAACACCCAGCTTGCTGGCTGAGCTTCTGGAGACCCCTGAATCCTTTCCTGTGCGGCCCCTCTGTCTCAAGCCAGCAGTGATAACTGAGCCCTTGTGTTTGTGTGTCTGACCCCTTCCTCAAAAACTGGGGGATTTCTGCTTTAAAGCACTCATTTGATCAGGCCGGACCCCTGCAGGAAAAGCCTGTCTCGCTCTGTGCAGGCGCTGTGGGGAGATGGCTCCCAGCTGCTCTCCCCCGACCCCTGCCCGAGGGAAGCCGGACACCAGGGCGTGGGCCCGCAGGGCAGCGAGCTGGACCTCTGTGTGGTCAGCCCTCGGGTGACAGGCTGTCTACTGCTCCCTCTTCCGGCATCATTGCAAACAGAAATTGTGAATAAAACACTGAAAAATGGGAAGCACTGGCTACTGATTGTTAATATCTTTTGTGTAGTTTAAGATGTACCTTGTGAGGGGGAAGAAACTTGCAGTTGTTTTATTCCCAGATGTGTAAAGATGGATCTTCACTTTTGTAATGATGTACTGTAAATGTTGTATTTCAAACTTTTTCTGCTCCTGGAATATTTTAATTATATAATACTGAATAGACCTATTTACTGAATTGTGTTTTTATGATTAGGATATGTCAGTGCTCAAAGACTAACTTTTAATAAAGTTTTCCAAATACTGTGATTTATAATAGTCTCCTTTTTGTTTATGGTCCATTTCTTTAGAGTTCTGTTTCTAACTTCTTATTTCATAAAGACCTAGGCATGGTGGCACACACCCATAATCCCAGTAATCAGGAAGCTGAGGCAGAAGGATCTCTGAAAGTTTGAGGCCAGCCTGAGATACATCTACATTGTGAGTTCAAAGACAGCCTAGACTACATAGCAATACCCTGTGTGGAAAGAGAGAGAGACAGACAGACAGGATGAGAGGGAGGGAGGAAGGGAGAGGGAGAGAGAGAGAGAGACATGGAAAGACAGATAGGGAGGGAGGAGAGAGGGAGAGAGTCAGCTTTGTGGAAATCAGAATTTGTAGGAACTTGAAAGATCCCCACGTGCGGGTGTTACAGGCAGCTGAGATAGAAATCTAGGCAGGCGGACAGGGCTGGGCCCGCAGGGGAGCCAGTGAAGATCAGACACCTTGTAACTGTGGGGGAGACAGACACCTCTCCTGTGGGCTAGACGTCAATCAAATGCACCCACATACTTCCCTAAGAACAAGCATCAGGAATTGATATTCTGAATAGGTCTCTATCACCCTGAGGAAGCCCAACCCGCCACAGGAAGAGTCACTGCTCTGTATGCATGCGCACCTGCTGTGTGACTTGCTTCCCCCTTGTCCCCAATTTAATCAGTTTTACCTGAGCAATTAATCTAACTGGTTGACCATAGTTCTGTCCCACCTCATGCCCTCCTTGCGAGTTCCCAGGTTTTGCCCACCTTAGAGCCGCCTCACTTCGTGGTTTCTTTATAAAAGTCCCTAGAAAAGACAGTCTTTGGCAACCCACGCGGGACCCCTTCTGTCTCTCTCTCTGACAGAAGCTTTCTTTCTCTCGATAAATATATTCTGCTCTTAACTTCCATTGTTCCTCAAATTCATTCTTCGATTTTAGAGAGCGTGAACTCCTACCGGCGGAGTAGGTTGGGAGTTTCGTTCCCCTGCGTCACTGGAGTACTAGACGCAGCGCGGTGTACGTGTTGAACTGTTAAGGGGAGTGGGAGGCTGTAAGGCAGTTTCCATCATCCATTTTCACCCTTCTGCAATTATATCAACCCTTCTGCAATTATATTCCATCATCCATTTTCACCCTTCTGCAATTATATCTGCAATTATATCAATTATATCTGCAATACAGCTGATGAAAGCAGCCGACAACAGCCAGAGAGGCCCGAGTACAGCCGCGTCTGCATCTGAAGTCCCTTTTTTAACTCCTGACCCGCTTCGTACATTGCTTTGTTTCTAAGGTTTATCTCCCCAGATCGAATGACCGTGCCTCCTATGGTTTAAAAGATGTTTTTCAAAGGTTTTCTGACCAAGCTCTTTCCATAGGGCCGCCTGCCGGGCGCGTTCCCGCAGCCTGGCCTTCCCCGGCAGGTGCCGCGCGTTGGAGAGCAGCGCGTCCTTTGCAGGTCTCTCCCGCGTGGGTACCACACACTTGGCGCTGGCCTTACAAAGCCAACGTCCATGCAGCGGCCAGAAGTCTCCAAATTTAGTTAAAACTCTCACTCTCACCAATGTTGTCTTAAGTTTCTTGGCTCAGGTCTTAATTTCCTATTCAACTCCCAGGAATCTCTCTCCAGTGCTTATTTAAAAAAAACTTTCATAAGAGGGTGTTATTAAAAAGCTTTTAAGTTAACACCATTTGTATATCCCTTCAAACACTTTCCAAAATAACTTTCATGTCATTTGTCTTAAATTTGTATGTTTATTTCAAATTCATAGTATACAAAAGGCGGGGAGTTGACCCCACTGAAGAGATGCGCATAACTGGGGAAGTAGAAAAGCTGAAAGACTGCGTCTGGATTCCGGACCCAGCTTGCATGTGGGGGCAGGGCAGGGCTGTGTGTCCTCTTGGACTCAGCCAACATCAGTGTTATGTGACATCAAGGAAAGGTAAAGATCCCTGGGGAAGGCTTAAAATGCCATCTAGACACGCCACCAACAGCCCGCACTTCCTGGCAAAAAAACCAGGGAGCATCTCTGGGCGTAGTGTGGGCTACAGCTTCCTCCGTAGCCCAGCCTGATGGAAAAAATCCTTCTCCCAAGACCACTCCCATTTCTATTTCATTTACCCCTCAGGTGTTGAAAGGAATTCAGGACTAATGGGCATTTGGTTCTTTTGTTCTTCAATGCCTGCAAATCATAAGCAAGCCCTTCCACTTTGAAAATGTGTGCCTATGTTATCATGAAGTTTCATAGATCCTTAAAGTCAGTTCTCTGGCTCTGATTTTTACCCTGACTTTTATGGTTTTCTCTCCTTTCCTCCTCTCCCCAGAGAGAAACTTCTAGATTCCTCGTCTGGAAGTCAGATCTCTCAGGGTTATTTCCTGTAACTGACACCTGCGAATCTCATCAGTACTATCAGTTTGATTGAATGAAGTCTAGGAATCGTGATTGTTTAGACAGAAGAAATACTGATGTATTTAGAAACAGTTGTAGCAGGAATAAGAATCCGAGGACAATTTGCCACTTGTTTGTGTTGACTGTGGGGTCCAGCTGATAAAAATACTTACATCTGATGGAGAAAGGTCGCCCCAAGCTCTAGACATTGTGTTTCTCCTGCCTGAGGCTGAAAGTCACTCTGCTTCCTCTTCATTAGGCTCAGAGGATTCTTCCTCTGCTGGGAGGCTGTTGTCATCCTTGCCCTCCGTGGGAGCCTGGTGTTCCGCCAGGGCCTTGCCTTCCCAGTCATAGCCGAACCAGTGTGGGGGGTCGTCAGAGCTGTGCTCCTGCTGCTGCACGACCTCCGCCATCCTGAGCGCCGCCTCCCTGGAATAGCAGTGCACGGCCTTAGGGTGGAGCACCACCCACCGCCGCGACCCCAGGTGGGGCTGGAGGACTGGCTGACATAAGTGGGATTCCCCACCGTGCCCTCTCGCCTTACAGAGAGGGTCACACATGTGACTGTGCTGCTCACCAGGCTCCCAGAGCCGAAGCAGCTCTCTGGTTCAGAGGCTACTGGACTCGGTGAATGGGCAGGGGAACCACTTGGCTGCCAGAGGCCTTTGCCTGGCACCCTGGTTTCTTTGATGAGGATTAACCTAGCCAGTGCAGGGCACTCTGTCTATAACCTGCATTTTACTAAGGAAAAGGTGCGTAACTCGAAGAGGTCTGTGTGTGGATTAGTAGCAGTATGGTCACAGGGAAAAGCATGGATCTAACTGGAAAAGAGCCATTTCAAGGACGGGAGGCTGGTTGGAGTCACAAGACCAGCACTACCAAGGAGACAGGTAATCAGCCACTCCCGCTGGATGAGACGTGAGTAACTGTGACGTTGATCCCTGAAGGGGCTACTTCCCCACCACTACTGCTGCATGTTATGATAAATTATTAACTGCAAAACTAACTGAGCCACTGGTGCGGGCTGGCACTGCCATACACCTGGAGTTAAGCTTGTGCTAAATAGTCATATAAATTCAGCTAAGGCAATGAAATTGGAAAAAGTGAAATGTATTAGTTTAAAATGCTGTTCAAATGTAACAAAATGACAGTGAGACAACCAAAGCACTGCTAATTCTGCCTCTTAACACACTGCTTTTTGGTTCGTATGTTTGCATTCACACAAAACTTACACAAGTTTCAAGAAGAATTTGAGTCAAAGTCATTGTTGTGTTACTAAATTCTAGTTCAGAGCCACCATCCTGATACGCTTCTCCTGATATTTCTTCCTTTTCAATTCTGTGAAGCTGAGATTACCATATTGCTGAAGGGGTTTTCTGCAGGGCTGCCCTCCAAAGACAACCAAGATGTGAACCTGGATGTGGGGGCCTTTGGCGCACACCACCAGCAGCACCAGTTGGGGTGGGGTAAGATGCTGTGTGGACTGCAGAGCTCCACTGGGCTCCGCCTGTCTGCTTTCTCTGCCTCCCAAAGCTCTGAGCCCTTCCAGCCCCTTTTATATGCATGCAACCCCAACACCTTCCTCTCTGTATTTCTTTAGGAAGCTGACTGTGGTGGAATTAATTCTTTCCAGTACATAGCTCCATGGCATTGTTTTAAACTTTGTTGTTTTTCTTTGACTTGAAAAGATGGTAGGTTATTTAAGGGCATATTTCTTTGCATGTCTCTGACACCTAACAATCACAACCCGAACAGGAGATTTCAGCAGCTCCCTCAAATCCTTTTGCTCTCTTGACTTCTGCTGGCTTGCTTGTTTAGGGGAGGCAGCGTTGGGCTCCTATTTGTAGTGCCCTCCTGCCCCATCTCCCAGATAGCAGCGTTCCTCACCCTTAGCATTCGACACCACTGACATGGTACTATGTGAGGGCTCGCCACAGTTAGAGACAACAGAGGGCCTGATCTTTAGGAGGAGGAGAGGTTTGTAGTAGTGATAAAGGATTTGCCAGTAGTTGAACAAATTGTTATCTTTCAGTTGGGGGCGGGGTTGAGACAGGGTCTCGCTATGTAATTTCCGCTGGTCTTGAACTCACTATGTAGCCCAAGCTGGCCTCAGACACGCAGTGATCCTCCTGTCGCAGCCTCCCAAGTGCTTCAAAAACAGGTATGTGCCACCATGCCTGGCCTGGGGATTATCGTTAGCTTCAGAATTTTTTGAGAATTCTAGATAGCTGGTATGAGGATGAGAACTCTTACTGCTAAATTTGGGAATGTATAAATGTTGGATTATATAGTTTCTCAATCAGCTACAACCCCAGGGTAAATCTGAGATAATTGTGATTAAAAAAAAAAATTAACAAATAGTGACAGTTTCAGAAAATCACGAGAAAAAGTCAATGTTAATATAGATATCAGAAAAGTGGGGGGTAGGCAGGGACACTGCTCATTAAGTTCAATGCTGTGGGTGAGAATTGAGTGCCAGGTTGCATGCTGAGCCACAGCCATGGTGAGGAACCCAGTGTTGCATGTGTTTCTTAATCCATTTACCCTAACCTTAGTGGTGAGAACCCATCTCCCTTCCACCCGCAGGTGGCTCCAGCAGCACCAGTCACCAGTGGGTCGCCTGACCATGGAAGCTACACTCACAGGCTGGAGGGAAGCAGAGGGGCAGGTCTCAGACCCTGCCTTTCCTAGTCCCCAGCGTCAGGATGCTAACGTGTCCTCGTCTCTAGCAGCGGTGTGAATCTAGGTGCTTTCACCCAAGGATAGTCCTGGAGAGAGCCTAAAAATCCAAATCTATCACTGAACAAATCTGGGATTCTTTTTAAAGGAATTTGAATGATAGTGTGGGCTTTATCCACTACCAGTTATTCGCCACTTCTTCCTTGCTTCAGAGAATCCTTAGCCAGTGAACTAACTGTCTTTGTCACCTGACCAGGGAACAATATCCTCACAGGGACTGGTTCTCCTAAGACTCAGAATTTCTGGCAAGTTTTCTGAAATTTTTTTGTTTATCATAGCAACCTATATAGCTGTATTTGCACACATGCACTTTGAAAAGTATCAAGACATTTAACACTGCAGAATCAGAATGTTCTGGCCAGAAACTGCTTGTTTTTCCCCCTTCTGCCCCCCTCCTCTCCTCTCTCGTGGCTTGGTGCTCTCGTATCACAGTCAGCACTTGGGACTAGGAAATATTGAAAAGACAATGTGCGTGTAGGAGCCATGGTGTGTCCTAAGTTCCTCAGAGTTCATGTGACTGTGTTCCACTCTGCTTTGGCCCGAGTGACTCCAACTCCCTGCATGAAATGAGCTGGGAGCTGATGCTGTCTGGAGCCCTGGTTAGTCTATTACTCTCTAGCCTGGTGAGAGGTTTCTTTGGGTCAGTATAGAAGAATGATTTGCCAGCACAATAGATCATGACTGGTTGTAAAGGGTCAGATTAAATGATTAATGTACTGCAGTTTGTGTGTAATTTTTGTTTTTTATAGCTTAAAAGGGGTTCAAGATGATGCTGTAGTGACCCTCACATTTCCTTCTTATTTCTTGAGTAGGCAAAAAGGGGAGCATGGGGTTACCAGCAAAGGCTGCTCATGGTCTGCATTCTGTGTCACAAGTCAGCGGCACACAACAGGGTGCTATTGTGGATATGGTCCTGTGCCCCCCAAAGCCTCATGTAATCATGAATGGGGTTGAGTCTGGCATTTGTGATTCGTTTGTTGTCTGGCACTAGGATTGGTGATGTGAGTGTTGCACCCGCCCAGGGGTGGAGCTAACTTACAGGGTAAGGGAGAGAAGAAGGCATGTCCTCTTTCTCTTGCCAGTTCATGCTTGCTGTTGCGGTGGCCATGAATGGTGGCCCCACCATGCCATGCTGCCTTGGAGCCAACTGAATATGGACTGAAACCCCTGAGAACTGGAAGAAATAAACTTTTCTTTCCCTAATTTTGGGTGCCAGGTATTCTGTCTTAGCAACAAGAGAAAAGTAACTAAGACAGAATTTGGTACCAGGAGTGGGGTTGTTGCTGTGACTAAACCTGATCATGTGGTTCAAGAGTCTTTGGGAATGGCTGTGGGAAGAGTTTGGAAAGGATCAGAGATGTCACCTGAAAGAGTGGTGCTGGAACACTTTAACCTGTTCTGTAGGGGAGATTCTGGTCAGAGCTCAGGAGACCGGAAGACTGACAGAAAGCTTGCCAGTAAAGACCAGGTTTAGGAGGTTTTTGCTGGGAAGAAGGACTGCATTGGTTGTTGGACTCCACATGATGTGTGTTACAGCTTGGCAGAAAGTTTGTATGCATTTTGCTCATGTCCAGAGACTTTGTCTGAAACTGAGATTAAGGGCAATGGACTGATTAATTTGGTGAAGGAAATTTCAAGGCAGCCGAATGTTGAGATGGTGGCATGACTATTGGTGGGGACTTTTAGCCAGATTTATGTTGCAAATCAAGAGCAAAGACTCCAGCATGGTGATTTAAAATGTTGTGAGTTTGGCCAGAAAGCTGGGGACTGTAAAGATAGATCTGAGACCTTGATTGCTGAGAAAGAGCAAAGGAATAAATAAGACGGCCTGCGGCCATCCCGGGAAGCAGCAGATCTCCACCTTTTGCAGCCTCAAGCTGGCAAAGGTAAAAGAGTTTGCTCGAAGGAAAAAGCTGCAGAGTGCCATGTTCCAGAGTGGTGACAGAGGCCACAGGAGGTTCCAAAATTGTGGCAGCCACACCAGATTCCAGAATGGTGGGGGCATAGAGAAGTTTTTCCTCACAATCAGGTTCAGAGAGCTCAGTGATCCAGGCACTTGACCCAAACAGCCAAGAGAGGAAAGCCTGGCAGCAGACCTTGGTGGCATCCATGTAGTGCTGGTTTTAAGTGCAAGGAAAATGCACAGCTTCTGCCCCACCTTCAGAGGGCAATATGTAAAGATGTAAGGGTGAAGCCAAAGGTGCAATGGAAAACCCAGAAGTTTAAAAAACCCAGGAACATGGATTGTCCAAGAAAAGCTGTGAGAACCAAACAAAATGAGCTTAAGAGAGAAGCTATGAAAAATGGAGCCCCTGGAAGTGCCACAGGGGTGGAATCACTCAAGCCTTTTGGAGCTTGCAACCAGGTTGCTTCAGATACTGAGTGTAAAACTCCAGGACTTAATGTTTGCTCTGCTGGATTTTGGACTTGCTTTGGTTCCAATGCTTGGTATTTCCCTGTGTGTAACCTTTGGAATGGTAATGTTTATCTTGTGCCTTTGCATTTTGGAAGTATTTAACTTGTTTTCATTTGTACAGGGGTTCACAGTTAAAAGTTTGCCATAGATCTCGGAGGAGATTTGGGACTTGGACTTTTCAGCAATGCTGAAACTGTTAGGACTGTGACAACTCTTGGAAGTGGACTAAATGTCTTTTGTATAAAAGATATACATGAGTCCTTGCAGGGCCAGGGGTGGAATGCTATGGGTATGGTCCCGTGTCCCCTGAAGCCTCATGTAATCATGGACAGGGCTGAGTCTGGTGTTTGTGATTGGTTTGCTGTCTGGCACTGGGATTGGTGATGTGAGTGTTGCACCTGCCCAGGGGTGGAGCCAACTTACAGGGTAAGGGTGAGAGGAAGGCATGTCCTCTCTCTCTTGCCAGTTCATGCTTACTGTTGTGGTGGCCATGAAGGGTGGCCCCACCATGCCATGCTGTCTTGGAGCCAACTGAGTATGGACTAAAACCCCCGAGAACTGTGAGAAATAAACCTTTCCTTCCCCAATTTTGGGCGTCAGGTATTCTGTTTCAGCAACAAGAGAAAAGTAACTAAAACAGGCACCCTTGGCCCTTGGAGTTCCCATCTCTTAAGTATCAGAGCTTCAGTGAGGCCTGAGGAGCTGATCCAAAGGGTAAGGGACTGATTCTTACCTGTATCATCTTGGGTGTTATTTAACCTGTTTCAACCAATTTTCTTATTCATTTTTATGGTAACAGGATGTTTGTGAGGATTATATAATAGTACATGTTTAAAAAAACAGATTTCACACAGTCTGTGGCAAATAATAAACAGTATTATTTGCTCATATTAATAAAAAGTTAGTAGCTCTAGATAACAAAGGCTGGAGCCTTTCTCTCAGCTGGAGAAGATGGAAACTCTGGGGAAAGTTTTATTTCTAGCAGCACAGCTGTCTGGGGTGCCTCAGTGTCTGCTCCAGCCACGGCTAGGGAAGGCCTTTGGGGAATCTTCTATGCAGCTACTCAGGCTCTGAAGGCCTTGGAGATTTTCTCTGCTGATCTCTCCAGAATTGAAAGTTCTGAGCTCCAGACACAAAGGTACTCAAAGGTCCCTTTACTTTTGCTAATCAGAGAAGCAATCATTCACTCTTCAGCCTCTCCATGGTACAGACCCTACTGGGTTGTGGGGACCATTGTGAGGGTCTTTCTCCCTCTGCCCCAATCTTTTCCTCCTCTCTGTTGCCTCTCTCGCTTCTCCTGCCAAGGGCGACTATTGAGTGGCTGGTTATGGTATAACTGCTTCAAGTACAGACAGCTAGATTTTCTTATGTTTTATGATCATGGTTGTTACTAATTTCTTCTTGAATTAAGGAATCTAGCCTGTCTTCCTCACTTTCTTGTCACTGAGACTCAATACCAAACACTTAAGATTTAAAGGGGAGGTTTATTTTGGCTCATAGTTTCAGAAGTTTCAGTCCAGGATCCACAGGCTCAAACATAGAAACAGCATGGTGGAAGGGCCTGCCACAGAGGAAAACATCCAAGAAGCAAAGAGTGAAGGGAGGAGCCAGAAGGGAGATTTACCACTCCAGGTCACATTCTCAGTGATTTACCACTCCAGGTCTCCTCTGACCAGGCTGTCTCTCCAAGCAGCACATTAGGCTTTGGATTTATCCATAGATTAATTCACTGATGAGTATGATCACCTTCCAAAGGCCATGACACAGGGACACGAGGCTTTGAGGGGTACACTCTAGATCAAAACCATAATGGAACCTTTGTCTCCCTCCATGTGGGGCTTCTGAGTCACTTCCTGGGAGGCTTTCAGACTGGGGCTGGTAGAACGGCAGCTACCTGTATCTTACGCTGAAAGCTTATGCAAAAGCGTTACAACCAATCTGCTCATTAACACAATGTTTGCTCCTCTCTGGCTTAGGAAGGATGGTCTGAGTAAACCTCTTTGCTCTGCAAAGCTGGTGCAGTGTTTTCAGATCCTACTGAGTATGGGAGAATTTGTACATGTAACACTTTCTTGTGAAGGATATCATTAGATTTTTAAGGGCAGAATCATACATTTTCATGTTTAAATGGTTCAAGTCATTGAACTGATTCTCAAGCAAGAAAAAACGTCTGTATCAGCTACCAAAGGTTGCACTTCACCCAGATATGACAGTGTCTGCAGTCATGGGACCCATCCGGGCTCTGGTAAGAGCAAGTAATTGTGCTTTATTAGAATGTAGGTGGGGCATTAGAGACCATCCCTTGAGCTTTGGAGGCTCCCTGTATACTGTGCAGTTCAAACCCCCTGCCCCCAGGATCTAAGTGGAAAAGGAAGCTGCTCACAGCCCCTGGAGTTGACCCCAGACAGCTGCAGACAGCCAGGCCTTGCACTTCTTAACCTAAGAGGCCCCGGTGTCTTGGGAGCCCCCCGACTGACAAGTAGCATCCTCACTGAGATGCTGGATGTAAACACAGATGTTCCTGGATCCTTACCGGCCCAAACCCTGGTGCTCTCCAGGCCACGCTAAAGTGAGGGCTGTCCTTCCCCACTGCCAGACGAAGGCAGGATCAAAGGTTTCTAGGCCTCTCCCCTGCTGGGGCTGAGCAGGGATGGAGCATTCGGGGAGGCTGAAAGATGGTGCTCTGGCCTCCTTAAACGGAGAGATGCATAGGCCAAGCCAGCCTCGCTCTAGGCAGCAGGGCCAACCCTCTGCTGCTTCTCACTAATTAGGACAGCCAGGCTCTGTGGTAAAAAAGCAAAATAAGCCTTTTGCTGTCTCAACTTAGGCTTTCCATAGATTTAGCTATAATTAGAATTTGCATTGAGGTTTGGGGACAAAACTCAGCTAAGCAGTAAAGTCTTACTCTGTTTCATTTTGTTTTCACTGCATATTTTTGATCTCGGGACCTGGCAAGAGGACTGAGTAGTTAAAGGCGGGATTTGGCTATTACTGGATAGATGCTGTGGGTATTCTTGACTACATACCATGTTAGCTACACATGGTATCTACATGACTAGATCCCTGCCAGAAAATCTCCATTCATTTGATCTTAAAACAAATCAAAATTTAAGGCTAAAAGCCACTGCCTATTGCAGATGCGACTGCGTTTTCCCAGGAAGCAGCTCTTGGCACACTCACGTGGAGATCTGCCTGCAGTACTGCATCTTCAGGATCCGGAGTTGTTTGCAGCCCCTTTGGAGGTCGTTGAGGATCTGGTCAGTAAGCAGGACACAGCCAGAGATGTCCAAAATGTGCAGGTAACGGCACTTTGCTGACAACAACTCTATCGCTGAGTCTGTAAACTGAATACAAAGCCAGTTGGTAAGTACTGGTATTCAGACAAACTATTCCCTGAGAGTACAGTGTCTTAGTCAGTTTAGGCTGCTACAATAAGATATGAGGTGGGTGGCTTGAATATCAGGCATTTATTTCTCACATTTGTGGAGACTGCGCAGGTCAAGGTCAAGAGGCCTGCACATCTGGTACCCGGTGAAGGCCCTCCCTATTTACAGATGGCTGCTTTCTCACCATATTCCCATATGGCAGAGGAAAGAGAGAGAGAGAGAGCTTTTTTGGGGGGTTTTCTTTTGTTTTTGTTTTTCGTAGATTGAACCTTTGCACTGAGCCACATCCCAGCCCCTTTTTACTTTTATTTTGAGACTAGGTGTCTTTTAAGTCGCTAAGTTGCTAAGTTGTCCAGGCTGGGCTTGAATTTGTGATCCTCTTGTCTGAGCTTCCCGAAGTTCTGGGATTACAGGCGTGTACCACCACACCACGCATTCCTGTTCTTATCAGGACAGAAGCCCATATGGGGCTGCACCCTTACAAACCCCTCGAAACCTATTTACCTCCCAAACTCTCACTTCCTAGACCTGTCATGTGGACATTTAGGTTTCAACCTACAAACTGGGGGACACGCACGCACTCGGTCCTTAACAAAGAGTCAGGACCCTCGTGGAGTCCTTCACCCAGGTTATAACATAACGTGATGGTAAAGTTAGTGGTTCAACTCTATTTCCATATGAAGTCAGAATTGTAAACTATTTGCCTGAGGGGATAATAAATTTGTGATTTTGCAGTTATTTTCATTGACAAGTCCTCCAGTTTGAATGCAAAACTTCATTAAAACTCCCTTAACAACACGTGTCACACCAGGGTGAGCTACATAGGAAACGCTACAGATGTGGGACTTGGTTTTACATGTAACTTTCACTTTAAGGCTTCATCAGTCTGAAAATGTTACAAAACTACAAAGCACACATCTGCTGGAGTTAAGGTGCAAGCAGGATCTGATCACCATGAGGCTTGGCCTCCTGGAGGGACGGTGTGCAGGGAAGGCCTCGCTCTGGAAAGGGATGAGACGAGACGAGGAGGAGAAAGACGAGCAGAAGCCATGGAGTTGACATAAATCTGCTCTGAGAAACACTGCTGATGGTTCCAACATCTTGCAAGTTTGCCCAGATGTCCTGCAGTGGTGATTCAGCTCCACGTCTCAGTTCATTTCCCTTACTCAGGCCTCGCTCCTGAATTTATAGCTGAGCGGAGACTTGCCACAGAATCGACTAGATTACTCTCGCCGCAGGAACTTTTTTCCAACTGGATTTAATTTATTTTATGGTTGAACATCCTAAAGCACATGCCACGGGAGTTGGCCCTTGCCTTATAACATAAAGTTAAGAGAATTATGCAGAAAAGCCCTCTGGTTGAAAATGTACACTTTGTAAGTTTGGAAAAATAGATGCTGTCATTGTCTAAGCACGCACTGTTTCCAGAACATGCTCCGAACCAAGGTTCAACATTGCAGCTGATTCTCACAAAAATACCTCCAGACATCCCTGCTGCACTATACGGGTTTCCGAGGGTCTGATGTCACTGAAAGAACAAGGCCCTTGGCATCGAAGAGGACAGCAAGGACAATGAGGTGATGGAAATATCCAGGGCAGGTAGTGCCCTGAGGGGCAGGTTTTGTTTAACAGAGGGAGGGGAAAAAGGAGCCCAAGTTTCCTATAGATCAGAAGCTTGAGCTGTTCAATTAGGGAAGTGGGGTTTGGGAACTGGGGGTGGAGATGACTCAGTGACCTTTCTAACTCAGATGTATGGTCCTGGTCCCAACCCCACTGGGCCCAGGTTATGTTATTCTCAGTGCAGCTCCCTTTCAGTCTTTGGGGAGAAAAAATTTAGGTCTATATTTTAAACAAAGTTAATTCATATTTGAGAAATAATATAAGCACATTACCAAAAGTAACAAAGGAAAAACAAATTCATCACCTTAACATAGCTACTTTCAATATTCTGGAGTATTTCTTAATTGATCTAAGTTCCAGGGAATTTTTAAAGATACCCTGCATGCTAAACATCACCGTCGTCGTCTTTCCCCCATCCTCCCTCCTTGCCTTCCTGGACTGTGAAGAAGCTTGGCCAGCTTCTTTGTCCAGTAACACAGGAAGCCACCCCAGCTGGGGCCCCCAGGCTCATCCGCTCCAGGTGGCGCCCATAGGAGGCTGCAGGGCATGGGTGACCCTGGGTGCAGTAGCAGAAGGACCACCCCACCGGGCCCAGTCCAGATTGCTGCCCACAGGACTGTGAGCAAATAAAATGGGACGTTTAAGCCATTGAATGTTAGGGTGACTGGTTACGCAGCAGGAGGCAAGGGACACGTCAGCCAACACCGTGTGCCCGGAGTCTCACTCTTCATGATGTATGGTAAAGTATGACCATTGGTCATTTCCTTGCCTTATAATCATTTTGAAACCTATAGTTGATTTTCCTGATGGCTAGTTTTGAAATCTCTAAGAATTTCCAGATGTTAACCAGCTGCTTTAAGAATTTAAGACTCAAAAGAGTACGATTGTCCAAGAGAATCCCAGAATCGGTAAATATCTTACTCTTCTCCCTTCACCCTGTAAGTTTGTGGAGCTGGCTTTAAGGCACTTCACTAAATGTTGAACCATTTGCCCAGGGCCCTCCCTGTATCCTTTTCCCACCTGTAAAAAGGACAAAAACAAACTAAAAGTGTTAACTTCCATCAACTAGTATCATCAAAGCCTTGGGGATGTTGCTGCTGACAGGCTTTTCCATAAAATGTCTCACCACGTTGGTATGAGAGGAGTGCACATGTACCGGGGGTGCAGCAGTCTGAGGTGGGGTGGGGGCACTGGCTAGGACGGCAGGGCTCTGTCCCAGTCCTGCCTTGTCATGGTTTGTGTCTGGATGTCCCCTCAAAATCTCATGCAGTCGTTGGAGTTTTCCAGAGGTGGCTGAATTTAGTGTGCATAGTGCAATGCTGGGATTAAGGGTGGGTGATTGGCACCGCCCTAATCCTGGTAGACTGGGTACAATGTAAGGACAGAGAGAGGTTGGGCTCTCCCTGTTTCTTTTGCTGTCTTTTGCTGCCATGAACGGTTGCCCCTCTGCCATGTGCCAGCCCGCCTGCCTTGGAGCCAGTCTATTTTGGACTAAACCCTCTACAAACTGTGGGCCAAATAAACCTTTCCCTCTCTAACTTTGGGTGTCAGGTATTTATTTTGTCCCAGCAATGAGAAAAGTAAGACCCACCAGGAAGCGGGACCTCTGAGGCTCTAGTGCAGCAGTCATTTGCCTGTGGGCTGCAAAACTCAAGCAGGGGGCCGCTTCCGGCCACCCACACCCTCCCGACAGAAACGCAATTCCAAAGCCCAAAGCTCAGGCCTGTTTCAGCTTTTTCATCCTCTTGGGTGCAATGCAGAAATAGTTGTTCAGGAATTCACTTTAATTTCTCCCTTTCCCCAAACCCTTATTCTTTCTTTCTATTTATTAACTCCTGCCTCAAATAAATGTCATGAGGATCAAAGATGACTGTGCTAGAAGGCCTTTGAGTTAGGCCCATCACAGCCAGGCCTCTCCCTGATTTGAGCTACCTTTGCTTTCCTTGGCATTTCAGTGTTGAGTGAGATGAGGTTCCGGTTCCACTGACTGGCGGTAGAGGCGAGGTGACTGCTTGGAAAAGGGGGCCTTCGGCGACATGAATAAGAACCATGTGACACCCACGGGTGGGCTTTTGGGAAGCCTGGCCTAGGTTACGGCTCATCAAAAGTGACATAAGAGGACTCAGTTAGGCTGGGTCACTGGAGGAAAAATGACTGAGGAATATTTGGGTTGACCCGAACAGTGGTCACCACATTTTCTGAATCGGGGTACTCATTCGACCCACAATTTAACTAGAACAATTCAGATGGTAAATCGACTCTGTCGTTTACATAGGGGACTCTGAGGGTGAACCTGGCTCACTTCTAGAACCAGGTGGTACTGACCAGAGCGACATCTGGTGTCCCCGGCCCTACCCAGGTATATGCCTAATGGACTTTGCTGCGAACTGACCGGCTCACGCCTTCCCCCGCCTGCCTCCTCCTCCTTTCAGAGGCACAAGGAGCCGTGGAGGGTGCGGGAGACTCCAGCATCGCACTCCTTATGCGCTTGCAAACAACGCCGAGTCGGCGTGCAGCGGGCCGGGCTGCAGGGGCCTTGCGCTGGGCCAGTGCTGTCTACACAGAAGAGAACACGCTTGGTAACCACCTTGCAGTTCCTGAGGGTATGTTTTGAAAGATTAAAATTTTCTCATCTTTCTGAATATTTTGCCAAAATTTAAATCTTTTCCTGTTTGTTGTGGTCTTTTCTCTCAGTGTGGTAACCCGTGACTATCCGTCCATGACTAACAAGGAGGGCTAGACCCTGGCTAGACGTTCTTCCATTGCAAACTCCAGGGACAGATGGCCTGGGGTGGAGACTCATGGGGGCCTCAGGGTCAGCATTTTCATCTCGGGCTCCGGCACCTCCGGAGAAGAGGCTTCTTTCTAATCTCCTGCCTGCAGGAAAGATCCGGCAGCCAAGTTCTGGCTGCCAAGTTGGAAGTACTTGAGTGCTTGCACTTAATGTCCCATCTCTAAATTCCCTCTTTGGCTTCCGGGCCACACTCACAATTAATCACGGAATCTCTAGTCCAGCAATCCTGTTTTACTGTCTCTCAGATTTGGGACTTTTGAGGGGAGCAATTCTGCTCCCTGGGGGATACTGGCAATGTCTGGAGACAGGCTTGGTGGCCAGGACTGGAGCCAGATGGGGTTCCGTGCTACTGACCGAGGCGGTGTGGCGGGGTATGCTCTAAGCCCCCAGACACACAACCAAGAGGTGTCATGTCTGGAATTTCAAAAGTGACAGCACTGTGAAACCTGCACTTAGAAATGAATCTCTCATTTTCTGTTTGGGGTGGGAAGGGACAGAGACCTGAAGATGTGAAAGAGAGGAGGAGATCTGGGGGTTCTTATGCTCCTTTTACCTCTGCCTTCCTTCCTTTAACCCTGTCCTAACCCAGTGCCAGAGACTACAAGGTCCTACTCAGTGTAAAGGCAGTTGCATGGATCAGATATTTTTTAGCCTTCTCAACTGTTAGCGTAGGATTTAAAGCTATCTCCAGGCTGCTGAATTTTCCCAACTTTCAAGCTTCCAGAGAAAGGTTGTTGCTCTCATTTCCTCTCCTGTTTTTCTGGTCTGCATAAGTTTTATCCTCACTCTTCATATGCAGGTGTGGTAGGGCACAAAGGAACAAAATTTTATGTGTATAGTCAGTTGGCCAAATTAGTCCAGGACCCAAGATCTCTATTTCTTGATGTGGAGATAGGTCCATTTTATTTTAAGAGAAAAGAAAGTAAGGTACAATTTATGTTGCAAAGTATGATTCTAGTCTTTAAAAAAAGGCAAAAGACAAAACTGTAAATATTTTTAACTTTTTTGTACATAGAGAAGGATTCTAGAATAGTTATGTTTGGGTTACAATGGGTTTTTACTTTTTCCTTTAGGCTTTTATATGTAGTCAAATTTTTTACAATGACTATTTCCTTTATACATAGAAGACAAGATAAATCAGGATTGCTTTTGCTATTCTGGGTCTTGTTTGGTCCCATATGAATTTTAGGATTTTTTTCTCTAATTCTGTGAGGAATGTGTTGTATTTTTATTGAGATTACATTAGATGTCTATAAGTTTTGGAAGTATGACCATCTTGACAAGATTGGTTCTGCCTATCTAAGAACATGGGCTATCTTTCCATTTTCTGATGCTCTCTTCAACCTCCTTTTTCTGAGTGATGCAATTTTCATTACGGGGTCTTCAATTCCTTGATTAGGTTAATTCCTAAGTATTTAAATTTTCTTCATACTACTGTGAATGGTATTATTTTCTTAATTTCTTTTTCAGTTAATTTACACAACAGAATACTATTCTACCATAAAAAGAATAAATGAGTTATTTGTAGAAAAATGTATGTACCTGGAGACCATAATGTTAAGTGAAATAAATCAGACACACAAGCTTAAATATTACATGGTTTCTCTTACATGAGATACCCAAAATATAAAGAGCAAAAGTAAAAAGTAGATAATAGGGAATAAGTAGATAGATCTTTTGCAAAAGAAAAGGGGACCAAGAGATGGAGGAAGGGATGAGGGAAGGAAGGAAAAGGGGTGAAAAATGAATTAAAATGTGTTGTGTGCATGGACCAACTCCCCAAAAAGAATGTAATCGTTATGTACTACAAACATGCACTAATAAAAAATAAAAATTAAGAAAACAAAAGTTCACTAAGAGCAAAGAAAAAAAAAAAGGAAAAATTATCAAACACTAAAATAAGATAAAAGTTGATTACGTGACCTCTAAACATCATTCTGGAACATCCTTTGAGGGACCCATCTGAGGAAACCTACAGGGAATTCTGCCTTTGGATGACATACCATGTACTATGGGGAAGGCCCAGACTCAGTGAAGTTACACGTTAGCACTTCATGCATTCGTGCAGGAGAGATGCGGACTATTGCTAGCTGATAGAACTCAAATCCAAGGCTGCGGTTGCATTCACCAAGTTTAGATCTGGCAATCATATTGTAGCAGCCAACATTCTTGCTTCAGTTCCTATAAATACCAAGTTGATTCCAATGCTCCATGCTGTGGCATTATTGTTCTGTTGGTTCTTTCATTAATAAGTAAAGCTCTGACAAATGCTTATATTTGCATAAGAATTGTTTTTGACCTTGTAAAAATTCTACTTTGACACACATGAAATCCTAAAGCTATTTAGTATGGGGATAGGAAAGAAATTTAATGACCACCTTGGACATGGTCCAGGAAACCAGTCCTGCAGCGCATCCGGGCCTGCCCGCCTCCTGTGACATGGGTGAGCTGGACTCCCAAACATACCTGTGGACAGCCTGCGATGCTGAGTGACGTGAGGCCAACGCAGTAAATGGCCAGTGCTTTCACAATTTCATTGGACAGCTGGGGACAGTAAGAGACATCCAGGTGTTCCAGGATCAGTGAGCTTTTGCAGAACGCCTGCAACAAATTCCAAGGTCAAAGGTTTTCCCTTACTTTTCCTAAGCCTTTCCTGAATGTTGCACATGTCTAAAGCCATCATTCCTATCCCAGTTTACTCAGTATGCGCTTCAGTCCCAGAAATATAGATGTTGCTCTTGTTGCCAAAAATGAAACAAGAAAACATTATATCTAAAATCTCATTTCAGCAGAAGATCTTCATATACCAGTTTAACACTTTAGTAATATTCAAATTTCAGCTGATACTATCTCATTTTTTTTGTAAGTTACTTCTAATGAAATGTGACTCATTTGGTCAGTAATTATTAGCGTTCTACTCAGCCAAATGAGTGCAGCAGGAAATATTTGGAGCTGAGACTAGATGACAAACACTTTAGGGGCTATAGTGGGGAATAATAGAAAAGTATATTCTTTTAAAATTTTATTTCTACGTATATTCCCTCTGAAACCTCAGCTAGCCACTTAACCTTTCTGAACCTTGGTTTTCTCTTCTAGTTGGAAAAAATATTTACTCTCTAGCATTACTGTGAAATGCCAAAATGTCCAAACTTTTTAGAGCTATAAAAATGCTGGACGTCATTAGGAATTCTTCCCTTTATCATAATTGTCTTAATTTCTTAATTTTCATTCCCACCTCCCACCCCCGAAATGAGTGATAAAAAGAAACCATGAGAAAAATTACAACTCAGCCATTATTTAAGAGCACAATGATCGACAAAAGTGAGCCTAACAGTAATTCTGAAAATACATTAGCCAGACAAGGTGGTGCATGGTTATAATGGAGACTGAGCGGGAGGACACAAAGATCAAGCCTACTCTGGGCAACTTAGTGACTCAGCAAGATCTTGTCTCAAAATAAAGCATTAAAATGGGCTGGGGATGTGGCTCAGTGTGGGTTCAAATATATATCGAGACTAATAGAAATTGGAACAGTGACCAGTTCCTGATAGCACACAGAAGAAAATCCCCTCCCCCTGCAGTGACTGCACTCTGTCCCCGATTAGTCAGTCACACCAGAGGCTTTGGCTCATTGAGAAGCCACTCAGGCATACAGGGGGCTGTACTGGAGAGAGTCTGGGAATGATTGTTTACCATGAATGGGGTTACGAGGACTAGATCTCAGTGGCTCTCCTGGGTTACGGGTGAGGTATTCTTTGTTTCTGTGTACAAACAGGCATCCACTGGAGTGGACGGCTGTCCCCTCTCGGCACTGAGGGAAAGACCTGGGCCACTGAAGAGTCTGAGACCCACAGGCTGGCCCTGGAGCAGCGGGCTTCTCTCCCATGGTGTATTTATGTTTCCTCTTGTGTTAGTCCTACTTTAAGTTCTTTCAAGCTTTAGTAAGTTTGTAGGTGAGAGAATTTCATACTATGCAGTTAGCGTAGTATGTGCTATGGAACCAGACACACAAAATTGGTTTGGCTTTTGGGCAAAGATGACACCAAAGGTTTTTTGTTGTTTTCAATTAGGAGGGAGAAGTTGGAGAGAGAAATTGTACCACACAGTTGTCATAGTTAATAACAATGTATAGCTTACTTGAAAATTGCTAAGGCAATACATTTTAAAAATTCCCACCCCCCAAAAATAAGTATGTGGGATGATGGATAGTTTGTTCACCTAATATAGCTATTCCATAGCATACACATATATCAAAACATATATTGTGCTTCATAAATATATACAATATTTAGTTGTCAATAAAAAGAAAAAAATCTTAACTATTATTGGCATTTGTGTATAACACCCATAATAATAAAGATGAACCCTTGTACTATCAGAAGAATTAAAAGATATTGGTTATTTAACCTTAAATCCTCTTTTTCTGACCACAACAGCAGTGGTGATTACCCCATCCTCTGATCTCATGCAGAGTTTGTTTTTTTAAAATGATTCATCACTTACTGTATTTTGTCTCATTCCTGTATTGTGACTATCTGTGCGTGGAAATCTATCTCGTCCAGCAACTAAATGATGTCAAAAATTGGAAGGGGTCACTGGTCAGGAAGGTAGTGAGGTCTCCGTCATGGAGATAAGCAAGCATAGAAGTCACAGCCAAGGTGGTGCAGAAGGGAATCTAGTTTTAATCTCAATTTTTTTTTTTTGGTACCAGGAATCAAACTCACAACCTCACACTTGCCAGGCAGGGGCTTTGCTGCTGAGCTAAATCCCCTGCCCTGGGAATCTAGTGTTAAAAGACTGGACTCACTGATCTTGAATCTGAGCTCAGAGTTTCAATAAGCTTTTCAGTAAGGCAGTAAGTCTCTCATGGTACTGTATGGAAATCTGCTATCTTTGATTCCCCTTCACAAGCATTGCATTCAGAGCATAATATGTTCCCCATAAACACTGGGTGGTTGGTTGATACTGTGTAACTGTCTTTGAAAAAATTAAAATCTATGTTAATAATATAAAACATTATATATATATATATGAAATCTCATGCTCCATAGAGCAGGGTAGCATTGCTTTCTCTTTGAGCATGAATAGAGTTGAGGAATCAGAGAAAATTTATAACATGAAACCTGTAATAATGATTTATCGAATGATGACCATCTTTAAAGGGACATTCAAGGCTTTACTACGTGAAAACCCTCTTCAGTAGCATGAGGAGACAGTGTCGTTGGCGGCTTGAATCAGTTCTGTTTTGTGCCTATTAAAAAACTCTAATATTCTCTGAAGGTGAATGTTTCAGAGGTTTGAAGTTAACTTACAAAAGTGATTATACGGTCTATGACACACTCACGATAGCATCCTCATCTACGGAAAATTCGAGGCAGAGAGATTCGTCCAAGGTTTATGCTCAATCAGTGGCAAATCTGAGAACTAAAGTCAGAACTTTCCCTGCCATGATTCATATTTTCCTTTAGAGACACACAAGTCACAGTGAGCACTGGTCTGCAGGCAGGTTTCAACATAATCACCCACGAAGCCCCCTTTCCCCTGCAGATAAAGCCAGCACACACACTCGCTCCAGAGCTGTAGAATCATTCACGGGTCAAGGCCATTGGTTCTCCTGTCTTGGGAAATGCTATGCTGAGCTTCTTCCAAGTCCAAATCTTTCACAGTGAGGGTGGAGAGAAAATACAAATGTTATCAAGTCTGGCTCCCTACTGTGTTGCGGCCAGTCTTGCTGGGGCTTAACAATCGGAAAGAAATCTTTCAAATTTTCTGGGGAGTGAATCATTTCTTCTCTGTATCTTCTGAGCTGAGTCACAGTGTGGGGCTTAGTGACCACATTCCTATGCTGGGGATGCGGAGGAGGAGACGGGCTTTCACCCAGGTTAGTGGATGGTCACAGTCGTGTTCCCCCACCAAAACCTCAGTCTTCATCACCTCGACAGGTGGCAGCTCAGAGCCTGGAAAAGCTCACTTCACGGTTTGCACGACAGCATCTCTTGGCTGTTTACTCATTGGGTCCTGATTAGTTCTGCAAAGTTGGGTTTCTGTCTGAGTCTTGAAAAATACTGTGTTCTCAAGAACCAGCTTCCATCATAAAGACTATTTTTCTGGCTGTCTCAAGGGCTAAAACTACAATATTCATAACTTTTAGTAGTAAACTAAACACAAAACTGTCGAGCCTCATTTATGCCGTGAGATGCAGAGGTCTGAAGAGTGGCCTGCTGGTCAGCATGAAAGGGAAAGGGGATGAGGCCAAGACCCAAAGCAAATATTCGCAAAGACACTTTCATAACAGCATGTGTCACAAAATTACATGGTTTGGAGGAGATCAAACCAGATCAAATATTGCTCCCGAAGTCTTCCCTAATTCCTCCATGTGGCAGAAATGCCTCTTGCAGATTCCTATTGCTTCTTAGTTTTTTTTTTTCCCCTCACTTTCTTTTTGAATTATAGCTATTTGTTTTCTGCATTAACAGGAGCTTTTGAGGGGCAGACTCATTCAGGACAGAGGAGGAAGCTGCTTCGCAGAGTGGGGAGAACAAGCCCTGGGTTAGCAGGTTCAGTGGAGAGGATTCTAAGAAATCACAACACAGAGATCCACAGCTCTTTGAACCACGCCACATGTCAGACTGGACAGAGCAAATGCCAGGAATCCACTGAAAAGAGGGTAAAAATAAGACTCGGCAATTAGATTTGAGATGCCAAAGGAGCACAAACTCATACTATTAGTAGGAAAGTGGAGTTCTGATGTTTAACTCCCTACCTTTTTATTTTTGCCTTCAGACTGTCTGACAGATTTTGTTTAACTTTTGCTACCTTTCATCTTATATAGGATAAACTAATGCCCCAGGGGTAGTAGCTTAAGGGGTTGGAGGGGCTTCCTAAAGATGATTTTCCTTTTAACCAGTTTTCATATAGTTCTTCTCTGTGGATGCTTATCATGAAAATAACAGATGTGTGCATTCATTTAGCAAGTTCAGCAGTTGTCCACTAGTGATTCTTCCCTGTGGGAGTGGGCAAGATGCCAGGACTGGTGTGGGGTGTTCCCAGCTTCAGCTGTTTCTTGGCCATAAAAACATGGTACCCATGACTCCAGAATCCCGTGGAAGCTTCCAGACTATGAGAAACTGACGAGCTGTTAAATCCCACATCCTTTGAAGTCTGGCAAATTTCTAATTCTGTTGCTCTGCCTCTACAATTGAAAACACACTAGCATCAGGGAAAATGGAGACCACTGAGCTATTTGTGCTCACAACCTTTGGAAAAAGAATAATGCCCCAGTATTTGGCAGGAGTGTATCTATGACTGTCTGTTGTTCCAGGTGCCTTGAGTTTTCTGGGCGTTATATTGCTCTATTGTTAAATTTAGGACACCATTCTTGGCATGGACAGCTATGCAGCACAGATTTCTGCAACCAGGTTTTTAATTGCCACAAGTTTATGGAAGTTGCTTTTCCCACAAGATTCCAAGTGACCACCCTTTTAATTCTTCCAAAGGAATTCCTCAGTCCCTCCTCCTAAGATCCTGTAAGGCAGTTCTAAGCTTGAGACCCTCTGCGACCTTCATCGTAACCTTCTGATCAATGAATTCCCAATACTAACTTGGAATATTGGATGACAATACACATTCCTGAGCAGCACAGCCAACAGACTTTGTCTAGGTGTGCCACCTCCCCATCCCAAGGGGTTTCAGAGTTTCTCCTGAACCAAAGGCCAATGATTAAGGCCATTTTGGAAAGGAATCCTCTATTTGTTCCTGCCCTTGCAACTCATGGACATAACTCTATCCCTGGAGAAGAGGTGGAGTTATTAAAATCTCATTCTTTGATAATTCTTGAATGACTTAATCTTGGAAACCAAATACAAATCAATGTTGATTTTTAAAAAGTGTTGCTATGTGAAGCCAATACATCTAATCTCGCCTTTGGCATTACAAGCTAGAATGTGTTGACTGCTACCGAAATCAATTTTAGTTGAGCACTAGGGGGTGGAATCCATCAACTGATAAAAATGATTGATGAGAATCTTGCATAAACAGCATTGTGTAACTAGTTAGAAAGTTTAGTGGTTCAAACCAAGTATTATGTATTTAGTGGTTCAAACTAAGTATTAAGTATGGCCCCTATTATGAGCCATAGCCTCAATTCTAAATAAGTAAAACTATTTTTCTTTATGTGCTCACACATTTGGAGAACACTTCACTTCTTTGTGTATGCATTTGCCTACACTGACTGAGTCTTTGAAACTGGGAGATTCCAAGAACAGAGATTAAACAATGCTCTTTTTAAAAATACATGTTATCGGGCTGGGAGTTTGGCTCAGTGGCTTAAGCGCCTATCTGGCAAGCGTGAGGCTGTGAGTTCAATCCCCGGTGCCACAAAAAATAAATAAATAAATAAATAAAAATACATGTTATCAGGCATACTTAAGTTATACAACATGATTTTATGGGGTACTTATAGATAAAGATTGATATAGTGATGAATATATTAACATATCTATCATCTCACAGTTAAACATTTTTTGCTTTTGTTTTTGTGCCAAGAACAACTAAAATTACTCAGTTAGCACGAATCTCTTACATAGTATGACTTTATTACCTAAAGTTTTCAGGTTGTACATTAGATTTCTAGACTCCTTCATCCTACATACCTGCTGCTTTGTATCAGTTGACTTATATTTTCCAATTTCTTCTGACCCCAAAAACCTCACCCAGGTTACTACTATCTTATTCTTTAACCTGTATTTTTGAGCTTTTCTTTTTGTAAAAAGATTCCATATATAAATGAGATCATGTAATATTTTTTCTGTCTTACTTATTTCCGTGAGCATAAGACCAGGCTTCTAATGAACAGCACTCTTCTAAATAATTCATAGGCCAAGGAAACTTCAAGAAAGAAAGAAAGAAATCTCAAGAGAAATTTAAAATTATTTTTAACTAAATGAAAATAAAAATACGAGTTAATCAAATTTGTGAGAGGCACTGAAAGTAGTGCTTGGAGAGATATTGATAGCATTGAATGCATCCATCAAAAAAGAAGATTAATACTGATAATCAAACTTTTTATCTTAAGAAACTAAAAAAGAAGAGCAAATTAAATCCAAAGTAAACAGAAAAAAAGGAATAATAAAAATTAGAGCAGAAATCAATGACATTTTAAACAAGACAACAATAGAATAATCGATGAAATTAAAAAACGGTTCTTTGAAGTTATTTCAAAAATTGATATACTTCTAGTCAGGCTCTCCAGGAATGAAAGAGGAAAAAGGAAAAGAGAAAGAAGACACAAGTTACTCACGTCATAGATGTAAACAAGGCCATCACCACTGATTCCAAGAACATTAGCAGGTCCATAATGGACTATTATGAACAGCATTATGTCTGCAAACTTGATAACTTGGATTAAATGGACCAATTTGTTGAAGGATACAGTCTACCAGGATCACACAAGAAGAAATAAATAACTTGAATGGGCCTTTATTAAAGAGATTGAACCTATGATAATGAACTTCTAATATAGTAAATTCTAGACTCAGAAGATCTCACTAGTGAATCATGGCCAACATTTAAGAGAGAAATGCTATCAGTTGTCTACAGTCTGTTCCAGAAAACAGAAGGAGAAAGAACATGGCCTACACTCTGTAAGGCCAGAATTTCCCTATTATCAAAACCACACATAAGCCGGGCGTAGTGGCGCACGCCTTTAATCCCAGCACTCGGGAGGCTGAGGTAGGCGGAGCGTTGTGAGTTCAAGGTTGGCTTGGGCTACAACGCGAGCGCAAGGCCAGCCTGAGCTACACAGTGCGACCCTGCCTCAAAAAACCAGGGCTGGGAGTTTGGCTCAGTGGCTTACGTGCCTGTCAGGCAGGCGCGAGGTTATGAGCTCGATCCCTGGTGCCAAAAACAAACAAAACAAAAAACAAAACAAACAAAAAAAAAAACCACACATAGCAAGGAAAACTACTACAAAAGCCCAGTTTTTCTCGTGAACATAAGATACAAAACTTCCTGACAGAGTGTGCGCACATCAAATCCGACAATGTAGAAAAAGAGCAGTCTGGGCTACACAGTGAGACCCTGCTTCAATAAAACATGTGTGTATCTAATTTACATACATGTGTTGGACACATAGGCGTACATTTTCATATATGGTTACATGTAATCTAACACATGCTGATGTTTGTATGCATCTAATTTACAAACAATGTATACAGGTACACATTTATATTCTCGTCTCGGGTGGCATACACGTGTTGGTTTTTTTGGGTAGTTATAATGAAACCTGAATTTTGTCTCCCAGTGCACCTTCTTAACAAACTACCTAAACCTAGTAACACCAAAATAATCAGAAAGTTTAGTTTCAGTGCAAGCTCTACACTCACTAATTATCTGCATTAAAAAAGTATACATCTTGGTGTGCATGGATATTATATTAATGTATTCATAGCATTCTTTATTTTCAAAAAGGACTGAAAAATGCAAACTAGATTAAATGAGTATAAAATATAACCAGAGTAAAAAGCAACTGAGTTTATTCCATTAGTTCTAACAAAGCAATTTAAACAATTTACCTGTATTGTAACACTCCCCATTTAAACCAATTCCTTGGCCAAACTTGTCATTCTGTTATTTTATTTCATTAAATTCCCAAGAAAAAGGCTTCCTAAGAAATGCTCAATTGTGGTTATTTCAAAATTTCTTCCAAAATGCCTTTTAAGAGCACCGAGTAATTTTAACTTAACGTAATCATTGAACATCTAATATTCCCAGAAAGAAATGAAAGCAAGAGAAGGAATTAAAACCAGATCCTAAAAGCCAAGTCAAACTGCACGTACTGTGGCTTCCAGTAAAATTCTCAAGTGAGGTAACTTTTTATTATTATGTTGATAGCTCTTGCAAAACCTAACTGGAGCAAAAAAAAAAAAAAAACAACTCTTCATTTCTTATTAAATGTATTGTACTATAAGTTTTCATCCTCATGCTAAAAGGGGAATTTTGTTTATCATTGTCTTTTATTGAGTACTGAGAGAGAGAATTCTTGAGAAACTGTAAACATTCTAAACATCTTTTAATCATATGCAGCACTTTCTCCCCCTTTCATTTGCAAATCCATAAAAAGAAACTGTGAGACTGGCTCCTACCTAACTCTCCTCCCCTTCTATATCTGTTCTCTTTTGTGACTTAATTGGGCTTGAAGAGGTAAGGAGGAAAAAGATCACTACAAGCTCCCAAAGTGTGAGCCTTGGAAAGATGTGACTGCTTGAAAGACAGACAGACAGACACACACACACACACATACACACAACACAGACATAGACACCCTACTACAAAAGTCTGGAGGAGAAAAAGAAAGATGAGCTGAAGAGAAAAAAGTTCTCTTTTTCATGAACTGGAACAGCTGATATTATACAACTATTAATCCTGTATTTCCACGTTCTTGTACTTCATGCTCTTGTATAAAAATTATCTTTTTTCAAAATTATCTTCTTTGATTATCATTGACATTAAACAAATATCAATTTTTGAAAGGTTAAGTATTTTACTATTCTTTTTTATTTTATAAAAAACTCATAACAAAATAATAAGAGAACAACAATGATCAAACTGTATATCATTATCTTTAAAGTAGTTACCAGAGTACGAGACATAGATAAAAAAAGATTCTGTCTTACAGAGAAGAAACAAACAGGTAATATTTTTTAAAAATATGCCAGAATTCAGCTGCATATGACATAGTTAACATTTGGGTAAATGTTTTCATCTAAAATCTCAAAGCACCTTATGGGAGAGTATAATTTGAGGCTCCAAAGAGTGAAAAGAAAAATGTCCATAACCCAGAAAATCAAAAAGAAATGGCAGGAGGCATTGATATCCTGCTTCTTCTTCACCTCAGACTGTAGTAAACACTCTATCATCCGAAGAAGCATTAAAAAATTAATAAATGATAGATAGAAACTATGTCATCATCATTGTAGGTTTCAGTAATTCTGGATGATTTAGAGTTTATTACTCAAATGTAACTGATCATCGTAAAAGGAAATATAATAAATTATTAGAAATGTTTTAAGGTCTTGCCATGTAATTTAAGCTGGCCTTGAACTCACTATGTAGCTCAGTCTGTCTTTAACTCATGGCAAGCCTCCTGCCTCACTTTCCCTAATGCTGAGATCACAAGTGTTCACTACCACGCCCGACTAGAAATGTTAGTACTTCAACTTTGACTTTATTCACCTTTATTCATCAACCTTTATGGAACACACAACTCTGCTTACAACTAGAGCTACAAACTCAAATAAGACATAATCTGTTCTCTCAAGGAACAAAATCATGTTGTAGAACCCAGCTTTTCAACCTTAGGATTATTTGCATTTGGGTTGACTCATTCTTTTTTGTGTGTGTTTTGGGGGGGTGCTTCTGTCCATGGTATGATGTTAATGTCATCCCTGGCCCATGATAGATAAACAGGTAATTGGATGGATAAAGGGTGGGTGGATGAACAGGTGCATGGGTAGGTGGATTGATGAACCGATGGATAGGTGATTAGATGGAAAGCTGGATTGATAAATGGATAGATAGATAGACAGACAGACAGACAGATAGATAGATAGATAGATGCATAGGTGGATAAGTAGAGGAATGATGGATAAATAGGTGGCTAGGTAGATGGGTACACATCGTATACATGTACAGAGCTATTGTATTGTACCTCATAAGTTTGTACAAGTATTATGTGTCAGTTATAAAGAAGAGGAAAGCAGGCTGGGCATGTAGCTCAATGGTAGAGCACTTGCTTAGTATGTGCAAGGCCCTGAGTTTGATTCTCAGAACTCCAAGAAAGGACAGGACAGGACAGGACAGAAAAGGAAGAGAAAAAAAAGAAAAGAAAAGAAAAGAAAATGAGAGGACGGCAACACCTCAACTCTCCACAGCCTGGTTTTCTGCTTTGTTTGAGAGGGTTCAGTTTCCTGGATAGGTGTGAACCAATTTGGAGCCAAAGATCACCAGGAAAAAAGCAGAGCACTGGTGTCTCCATGTCATTGGTAATTATGCGCAAATGTTTTGTTTCAATAATTTTTGGTCTATCACCTGCCAAAGACCTCTTGAAAGTCTGACTAAACCATATTCACAGATAAAGTTTGGGTAGATGCATGTTTAATGCTTAAACTGACCGTCAGAGGTAAACAACAGTTTAAACTTAGAGGAATGTTTGGCTATTTCTCTGGTAGGTTACATGCATTCAAATATTTTGTGCTAACCATGTCCAGTGCAGAAGTTTCTATTCCCCTCTAGGACTTTGTTTTGAAGGAGAGTATTAGGAGAGTGTTTTGTTTTGTTTTGTTTTTAACTCTTTATACAATTAAACTTACTATTAGGAGGATTCCTTAGGGACTTGTTAAAACCTTAATACCCCTCGCTTGAAGTTGGGGGTAACTGACATTGTTTGAGACTGATGCCTTTTAAAGATAATTTCTTAATAGTGTTCCCCATTCCTGTTATGTATCACTACATTGTCCAGCCACAGTGAGATGCAGCAAAAACAATTTGTAAACGTTTCTTCTCGTTAAGCCATGTCGTCAGTAGATTACTTGGAACAGCAAGTTTTCATTTCTACCTTTCATTTCCATAAAACTGTACTTAAAATTAATTTATGAGAATGAAAAAGACTTCAGTCACCTAAGCCCTCTTGGCCTTTAGTCTTCATATCTGTAAAGTTATGGTTTAGATGCTTTCAGATTTCCCTCAGCTCTAGAAACCTAGAACTCTATGGTAAAATATAACCATAATCTAACCCCAAACCCCCAAACCCCATCAGTTTGTATGATGTTTGAACATTCTTTCAAGAGCCACATTAAAATTTCTGTGGAGGACAATTTAAAAGTTGCCATGCTCAGCTAGTGCCTGCATTATCTTTCCACACGTAGGATTAATCCTTTTATCGCTTCAAGAAGATTTTCCCCTCTTCTCCCTTGCTTCCAGTTTAGCCTCAGGTTTTAAACCCTCAACACACTTTTGTCTGGAGCTTCCAGTGTGCTTCACAGTTTCTCCACACCCAGGTACTGATTCCTTCCTCATTCATACATGCCTGCCATGTTACTTTGAGATGCTTAATTTGCTGTAAAGGTTACCCCGTGGCACACTCCCAGTCTCCTCTCTGACCTCACGAGCATCTCCCGGGACCAGGTCCAGCAAAGGTACCGGGGCTGGGACCCAGGGACTCAGCCGTGCCAGGCTCTACCACTGCGCGACTGCACCGGCCCTCTCGTGAATGTTTGCAGTATCACTTGAGCATGTAATCATGTATTTATTTCATGCTGTGTGTTCCAATAAAGTGTGTTACCGAGTGTGTTTGTATAATTTAAGCTCCAAATTGTTAGATATCTGGTTTAATTTTTCAAACTTCCTCAATTTTCATGGTTAGATTGCATGACATTTTTATACTATAGAACACTTCCCTTATATGAAAAGACCAACCATCACCGCATAGAAGTTCATCACTTTCCAAGTAAAATGTCCCTATTTACCCTGAGTCTGAAGTGAACAGTGGGAGGAGATTGAGGAAAAATGGGAAAACCAATCCTTTTGGTCATGTTAGGCCATGGAGACCTAAGATCCTGGCTTAACCACAGTCTTGTATCTGTTGTCATAACATCCACTTCTCTTTTCTACTGTGACCTACAAAATTGTTAAATTTGTGCTTAATATTCAATCCTGATTCATTAACAGAAGACCTTAATTATCTTACCACAATTCCAACATTGGTGATTTTACAACACTCAGATAAAGAAAGTTCCTTCAGTTTCTTATGTCTTGAAAGTGATATCAATCCCTAAAAATACAGAGATCATCTTGTAATTTTAATTTAGTATGAAGGTATATTAATAACTATTTGTGAAAACTAATAGCATAAAAATTTTGTGCAAAGTAAAAAAATAACTTTCTACATCTAAGCATAAAAATAGCTTTCTTACACCTAAGCATAAAACTACTTGAATAGAAAATGGCATTAAATACAATTCTCAGGTTGGCCCTACTGTTGTATAAAATAAAGTTACAGAATTTCAGAGCCAGAAAACTTCTTAGAAAGTTATTATGGTTGCTGTTTCCAGATGTTATCTGAATCAAAACAAACAACTCTAACTTACAACTTTATTGTGAAGACACTTTATATGGTTAATGAATCTATTAATAAGTTCTTATTTATTTATAACCTAAAAGTCTGAAAATCCACAGCTCATTTTCATAATTCTGAATGCCTTGAAGAGAAAGGGGATGGATCTTTATATAAAGACGGATATTCCTTCATAAATAGTCCACTTCCTTTTCATGTTTAAAGCTTTATTTTTTGAAATTAAAAAAACAGACCGCACCTTCCATTTTTTATGTGTGGTTTCCTGTCCTATTTCTCTATATTTTCCCCCTGAACTGGCTGGTCCAACCCTCAGATAAAGAACTGATAAATGTGGTTTACAGACACCGTCCTCCTGTTTCACATTCAGGAGAACTTTACTTTCACAATTTCATAAGAAAGGCTTCCTAAACCAGATGGATAAGAACAGGGGTTTTTCACATTTTCCTCTTTCTTTTCTTTCTTTCCGTTCTTTCTTTCTTTGTTTCTTTTTTTTCATGTCATGATTCCAGAGCCAGCTGGCAGGAAAAATGTTAGAAATGATCATGGACTTGTCCTTTTAATATTCTATTTGCTGGGCTGGTTTATATTTTATTGGTCTGAAATGCAACATTTGGGCTATAATTGAAGATGTATTATGTAATATTAGATCCTGTATTTTTCCCACATGCACAGATTGGGCCCTTTCATTTAAAGAAAAAGCAAAAACAAAAGCCGAAAAAGGGCAAACCAATGGAAAAGGGGCTGGACCTAAGCCACCGTTTAAATGGTGATTTCTAATTTTGTTTTACAGCTCTGAACACCAACCAAAAATTAAATCACTCTGTTCATTCTCTTAATTTTATTGTGACTGTGGATTCTCTTGCTAAGAACACATTATGTTTTCTGTTTCCTTGTTTCAAAACAAAGAATGGTCAAGCCCTGTGTAGCCGTTGCATGTGGTCTGGGTTCCAGATGTGAATGCTATTTTATTCATGCTGCAAGAATTGGGTGAGTTTAGATATTCCCCCAGTGAAAACCAAACTGAACAATAATAACAACCAGAGATGCAAAATTTATCTCTTTGCTCTCTACTTGATATTAGTCTGTGGAAAATTTATTCTACGAAATTATCTTGAAGTTTTCATTTAGATTTTACTTTAATACAGCCAAATCCAAATTTTTTTCCAGTTTCTATTTTTTAATAGTACATGCTTGCAGCACATAATTATTTCATTCACTGTGTAGAGTTAGTAAATGTGCACAACACTTCATCATTACTTCTTCATTCCCTGTTCCCGCCTCTCCTTTTCTCCCTCCCTCCATCTCTTGATCCCTCCATTTTTTTAGAGTTAGCCACAAATAAAGTCTATTTGCTAAATATGATGTTATCAGCCTATATGCTATTTACTACTTTAGTAAAAAACCATTAAAATTAAAATACCGAAATGGAATGCCATGTTTAATCACTATAAATGCTCATTTAAAAACATGGATTCAAAATTGAATTGATTGACATCATTAGGCATTAGATAAATCCACAATGAGACATCACAACACATTTACTAGGCTAGATATAACTTAAAACATAGACATAAAAAGTGTTCGTGAAGATATGGACAATTTGGGCATTTTCATCTACTGCTGGCAGAAATGTAAAATGGACCAGCCACTCTGGAAAACAGTCTGATAGTTCCTTAAAAAGTTAAACAACGAACAGCATGGTCCTGGCACAGAAATAGACATGTAGACCACTGGAATAGCAAGAAAGACACAGAAACAACCCCATGCAACTACAACCATTTGATTTTTGAAAAGGGGGCCAAAAACATACGCTTGAGGAAAGACAGTCTCTTTAACACATGATATTATGAAAAGTGGATATCCAGATGGAGAAAACTACAACTAGATCCTTATCTCTCACCAACTACCAAATCCGATAAAAACAGAACAAAGATCTAAATATGAGGCCTAAAACTTCGAAATTGCTGGAAGAAAACAGGGGAAACAGTTGACTCCTCAGGCAGAAGCAAAGACTTTATCAATAGGACTCAAAAAGCACAGAAAATAATAAAAAAAGTCAACTACATCCAGTTAAGAAACTTCTGCACAAAAAAGAAACAATCAACAGGGTGAAGAGAAAACCTACAGAATGGGAGAAAATTCTTGCTAGTTATTCTTCCAATAGATAATTGATATCTAGAATATATGAAGAACTCAAAAACCATAACACCAAAAAAACCAAAGAGCCCAATCAATAAATTGTCAAGTGAATTGAGGAGACACTTCTCAAAGGAAGTTCAAGTAGCCGATAAGTTATGAAAAATATCCCTTAGTCACTAGAGAAATGCAAATCAAAACTATATTGAGATTCCATCTCATCCTAGTCAGAATGGCTATACCATCAAGAATGGAAAAAAAAAAAAAAAAGAATGTGGCAAAGATGTGGGAAAAGGAAACCCTTCTACACTGTTGATAGGATGTGTACTAGTACAACCATTATGGAAAATATAGAGATTTCTCCAAAACCTAAAAATTGGCATATATACCATCTGATCCAGCTATGCTACATCTTGGTCTATTCCCAAAGGAATTAAAGACAACCTACTATAGAGATACTTCATTTCATAGTGGCACAATTCACAATATCTAGGCTGTGGAAATCAGCCTAGATGCATATGAAGAGATGAAAAGATAAAGAAAATGTAGTGTATACTGTATACACGATGGAGTAACAGTCATAAAGAGGAATGAAATCACCCCACTTGTAGGAAAATAGATAGAATAAAGGCAAAGCAAGCCAGTATCAGAAAGTTAAAAATCACAGCCTTCTTCTTTCATCATAAGCAATCTAAAAATAAATAAAAATAAACAAAGAAGAGAGGACAGGAAAGTAAAAGGTGGTCTTCCAGACAATAGCAAAGGGATTAGGGCAAGGGGGAGGAAAGAGAGGGAGGTAATGGAAATGAAAATAATAAAATATGTTATATACCATAACAAATTCCATTATCCGGTACTACTAATATACAGAGTTAACAAATGACCCAGTAATTATACTCCTAGGTTTAAACCCAGAAAAATTAAAACTGATGTCTGCATGAAGACTTGTACATGACTGTTCTCAATAATATTACTCATAATAGAAAAAAGTAGAAATAATTCAAATGTTTATGAACTGATGAAAGAATAAATAAAATACATTATACCCATGCAACAAAGTACTATTTGGTAATAAAAAGAAGTACTGATCCGTGCTACTGTGTGGGTGAACTTTGAAAACGCTATCCTAAGTAAAAGAAGCCAGACCCAAAGGCCACATATTGTAGGACTCCACTGATATGTAAAGCCCAGAATAGCCAAATATGTGGAAAGAGAAAATAGATCACTGGTTGCCTAGGGCTGGCTAGTGGGGCAGAGATGGGAGTGACTGCTAATGGAAAGGGGTCCCTTTTCAGGGTGATGAACATGTTCTGGAATCAAGATCGGGGTGATTGCTACACAATTCTGTGAATACATTAAAAAATCTGAATTGCGTACTTTAAATTGGTGAGCTTTTCATCTTAATGAAGATGTTATTTTAAAAGTTGAATTGACTGATAAAATAATTGCATAAATAAAAACCAGAAAATACTCCTGCAGAGTCCTTCAGTCCAAGATGAATATGAAAGTAGCCAACTTTTCATCAATTCTTGTTAGTTAGCTTCAGATGCAGGAGGCTGTGGTGGTTAGGGTAGAGTGTCAACTTGATTGGATTTGTCATCTGCCCAAGGGATTGGGGTGGCACACTTCTGGGTGTGCCTGGGTGGGTCAAGGAGGCATGGCCTTGAGTACTATATATGGTCTCCTACCCATCTCTCTCTGGCTGTGTTCCCCTATTCTGCTTCTTAGCCACAATGAACTAAGCAGCTTCACTCTGCCGTGCCATAATGTTCCTGCCTTGGAGCCAGCTGACCACGGACGAAATCCCATTTAAAGGTTAAACAAATGAAACCTCTCCTGTTTTAAATCGGGAGTGTTGGGTATTGTGTCCCAACAGTGGGAAAGCTGGCTAATACAATGATCAATTATCAAAAGGTATCACTGGGTTCATACCTTGGACCAGTTGCCATATGATCTTACTGTGGTACTGAACACAACTTTGTACCTGAGCAGCAACAAATCTAAGCCAGTAAGAGGAGATGAAACCTCCACTGAGACCTGTCCCATGCTGCTGACAGGACAACAGTGTCAAGACACAAGGCTTAAAAAAGAAAAGAGGAACTGAGTTATAGGAAATTTGACCTTGTGTATTATTTTAAGAAATCCAGGCTTCATCCAGTGCAACGGAGATAAACAGAACTGCCCCTGTCTGGTGCATGAGTGACCACAACACAAGTAACAGTACGTTGGTTTCTTCCTTTTCTTTCTTTCTTTTTTATTTCTTTTTTTTTTTTTTTTTTGAGAAAGGGTTTCGCTACGTAGTCCAGGCTGGCCTTGAACTCACTTTATAGCCCAAGCTAGCCTTGAACTCATGGCGATCCTCTTGCCTCAGCCTCCCGAGCACTGGGATTATAGGCGTGTGCCACCAGGCCTGGTTTGGAAAAGACACTTGATTAGAAAGGAGACTTTGAATGAAGCCTTCAAGATTGAATGTGATTTTGGCTAGCAAGATAATAAGAACAGTGTTTCAGGCTGAGGAAAAGGCGTGAACAGGGATTTCATTTGGAAATTGTGAGCTGTTTGGAAGTAGTTCAGAATGGGGTCACTGGGAGTAGTGAGAGGGAAGCCGGGACACGGCCAGGAACAGATACATACACACAAGACATTTGGGAGCAGAAAAATCCTTGAATGCTACACTTTTTCCCCACAGTTTTACATCTGGAATTGTTTAGCCAATACAGATAGACATCAGCAAAGAACTAGTTACCACATGTTGGAATGGTGTGTGTGTGTGTGTGTGTGTGTGTGTGTGTGTGTGTATACTTACTATGTGGCTGAGTCAAACTACTCCTGGCTTAGTATATCACCAACTTGAATATACTGTAAAACATCTTTTCCCCAACTCTTTATTTTGTAAATTTACAGAAAGGTCCAAAGAATGGTACCATGAATACCCATATGCCCTTTACCTAGATTCATCAATTACACACATTTTTCCATGATCACCCATATTTTATTCATGTATGTATGATTATACTTTTATACTTATGTATATATATCTGCTTTTATATAATTTACTGTTATGGTTTATACATTGTGTCAACTGGAGAAGTCTAGAAGCTTAATTAAGTAACTCAGCAGCTCTACATCCTGGGGTGTAGAGCACAGTTACCTGCTCATTGTGTCAATTTGAGAAGGTCAGAAGTTTAACAGAGTGACTCAGCAGGGAGCCAGGGGTCTTACTTTGTAAACATCCTCATCTTGTGCAAGAGGAGGGCAGGCAGATTGTGTGAGTGCTACCCCACCCCAGGGGAGCAGCCTGCATACTATAAAAGGTGAATGAGGAGGGACTGATTGTTACTTCTTCCGAGGAACTCCAGTCTTTGCCTTCAGCTTGGGCGTACTTTTCAGCCTTCTGTTGTAGATTCTTCAGCGTTCCATCTTAGACCCATCGGCCTCCTGATATGGACTTGCATAGGACAGTGCAGTAAGCTCCAGCCCTTGGACTGGACCCTTCCCCCTCCAGCTTGCAGACACCCTCTGCACGCTCTTTTATTCAAACTTGTAAGCCAATCTTGTTATTTCTTATACAGTTGTATATTTTTTGTTGTATCTGTTTTTCTAGTAAACCCTAACTGATACATTTATGTAAAGTGTTTCTGAACCTTTTGAAAATAAAGTTTCAGCTATTGTGATGCTCTACCCTGAAACAGTGTGTATGCATCTCCTTAGGAATAGATATTCTTCTATGTAATTATTTAGTATTGTGTGTACATAGTATAGTCATACACTCTTATCAGACTGAGCAAAAATAATAACATCACAGAATTTAATACAAAGTCAGTATTCAATTTTATAATTTGTATCAAGGACCCAGTCATAGTTTATTCATTGCATTTAGTTGTCACATCTTTTTAGCTTTCTTTCTTTAAATTTTGTCTTTTAAGATGTTGACTTTTTTGCAGAACTAAAGCCAGTTATAGTGCAGAATGTCCCACAGCCTGGATTTTTCTGATTGTTCCTTATGATGATTCGGTTCAAGGTAAACACTTCTGCAAAAACACCTAAATGTTTCTGCCTCCCAGTGGGAGACACACACGCCAGGCTGTCACACTATCAGCAATGGCGCAGGGTCGCTTGATTCAGATCTCTTCTTAGTAGGATATCTCCCCCATCTGCTTTTTTTAAAATAAATTACTCTTGGTGTGACTGACAGTGTATGACAGCTGTTCCCCAATGACTTGTTAGTCAGTGATCGAAGTATTCATTGGTGATCCTTGACTAAGTCAACTATCACAATGATTGGAAGCTGCAAAATCCTGATTTTTAAATTCTTTCCTTCATTCTAATCTCTTTTTTAGCTGATATTCATTTAAATCTCTTTTCTATAATGTTTCCCTTTAATTCTACTGAATATTTTCGAAGGTGCTTTGAGTTAAATAAGCTCATTTTAAACACAGCATTAACTGCCCCAATTAACTTTGTTATCCATTAATAATCTTTTTTTTTTTTAATTTTTGGTGGTGGTGGGGTTAGAGATAGAACCCAGGACCTTGTGCATGCTAGGGGTATTTACAGAATGGAGCTATTTTAATTGGTTTGATTATGTTACTTGCTGGCAAAAGATGACACATTGAGGAAAACAAAGATATCAATATCCTACCTCATTAGAAGACCAAATATTTGATTATAATTTAGAAGCAAACTCATGCTTTATATATGAAAATTAAGCAGATGAAGCTTTGCTAAACAGAGCTTAACATTCTAGAAGTACATCTATGCTTTTGCATATGGCTTTTCTTCTAAGATTTTGTACTCTTAGAGAATGTCTGGAAAAATGGTCTAGGCATTACGGAATTTGAACATTAGAACAAAATATAATGTTCTAATTTATCTGGCAGCCTTGTTGCTATAAATCATTCCTGTTTCAGAACATACTTTAATACATGCACATCAGAACAGTAAATAAGCATAAATATACTTTATAATCTGTCTTGCATATGATTAAAGAATACATATATACATGAACTATGCATGCACATATACACAGATTTAATTTAGTATCCTGCCCCCCCCCAGCAAGTGGTCATCCCAAAGCCCTGCTGCACCCCTCTATTTTGTCACTTGTACTTTCTTTTCTATCCGTCTTAACCCCGGCAGGAGACTGGGGACTCACTGCAGGCGTCTTCGATAATTGGGGCCATGGAAAAGGTCTCTTGTAGGTACTGGTATTAAACAAGTTCAAAATGGCATTTAGGATCTTCTCTCTAAGCTGTAATCCCTCTCCTAGGTTCTTTTCTTCGTTAATGACACTACCATGCCCTCAGGTGACCTAATACAAAGCCTGTGTCTGCACCAACCCTACCTCCTTGCCTATGTCCAGCCATTCACCAAGCTCTACAAATCCACCCTGAATATATCATTATTGAGCTCTCATTATTTCTAGCCATCACTGCACCAGCTCACCCCTTCTTTAACAGATCCTCCGCAGTGACATCAGAGTTGCGATCCTCGTGCACAAATCCATACGTGCCCTTCCACTCCTTCAGTGGCTGCCTGCTGCCCATAGTCTGAATCACTCTGCAGACCACCCAAGGCCATTCCTGCCCTGCCCTCCATCTCCACCCCCAGCCTTGTCTGCAGCCTCGTCCCCTCTAGTCCCAGGCCACGGTCCAACAGCACTGAGTCATCGGTGGATCCCCAAGGATGGCCCTCTGTCATGCCCTGCACCTTCCCACCTGCTTCTCCCTCCACTCAGGACGACCTCCTCTGCTTCACCTTGGACGCAGCAACTGCAGCTGTCAGCTGCTCTTCAAAAGCTGACAAGCCTGACTAGGATGCCACAGGGGACAGACTCAGGCGAGCTCGCTCTCCAACTCAGCATGGGGCTGTCACCCATACCTCCCTCACAGCAAAGAGCCCTCCTACATCCTCGTTCAAAGAAACACTCGCTAAGGCACTCGGGGGACCAGGCACTGTGCCAGGGACTGTGTTAAGCACTTCACATGCATTGTCCGGTTTTCTTTAATCCTCACAACACATGAAGTAGGTGGTAATCTCATGGCTTTAAAGAGAAGGAAATGCACAGAGAGGCTGAGTCACCTGCCCAAGGCTCCCAGTGTGGCGGGGTTAGTCAGTGTGAGCCCACACTCAACTCAGTGCTGTTTCAAGTTTTCAATGACACAGTGTTGTTACTTTTTTTTTTTTTTTTTGTACAGGGGATCGAACTCCCGACCCCGCGCTTACCAGGCAGGAGCTGTGCTGCTGAGCTATATCCCCAGCCCCAGTGCAGTTACTTTTCTTGTGTTGTCACTAGACTGTATCCTGACCCAGGACTGTGTCTCATAGTTTAATACTCTCAGAACCGAGCAGTGTCTGATACACAGTCCACACTGACTGTTGAATGAATGAGTAGTCTCTTTACCAAATTATTTGTTTTTTATGAACCCAAGTTTCTCTTCTCTTGCTGGCACACTCTCAGAATTCTTGGATGGGATGTATTTTCCTTTTGAATTGCTTGAATCCGTGTTTATATTCCATATGCTCTTTTCTGAAAGAAGATCTGTTTGTTGCTCCCTGTCACATTCTTTTAGGAATAAAAAACAAAAGCTTGTTCTAGAAATATGTATTATCTTAGACAGCTTCTTCCTAAAATCACTGATAACACTATCTTGTACAATACGCTTGAAGATTTCTCAAGGGATCGTTCTAGTTTGCAATTACAATTTTACAAGAACAATGAACCTTTTGTGCTCAGTTGTTTTTGTTCCTTTCTACTTACTTGATGGTTAGTATGAATTCTCTAATTGCATGCCTTTTAAAAATACAAGTGTCTTGTACAACATGAGGGTCTAAGCTAATTTACTGACCTATAGGTCTGCTGAGAAGAGGCTCTGCTCAGCACAGAACCAGGCTTCCTGTCTGTGTGGCTCTTGGAGGGAAAGGAAGCCCCAGTCTGTGCCGCCCGGGAACAGAGCGGGCCTGGGGACCACCTGCCTCCACTTGATGGGGCTTGAGAGGAGGTTTGTGCTGCCCACGGTGCTTCTGGAGGGAGGGCAGGCTCCTGTTGGCCACTTCTGTTTGTACTGTTTTTCGCGGGAACTTTCTGGAAGCAGGGGACAATGGGTTACAGCCCCTGCGAGGAGAAACCACTCTCGCTGTGGTTGGAGGACCCGGAGACTAAGGAAAGAGTTAAAGAGAAAACCTGCACCATATGGGAACCATAGCTGAGCCAAGGTTTTTGCTCTGTGCTTTTTGAAAATTCAAGGCAAGTTCCTTCGCCTCTGAGTTACCCCGCTGCCTGTGAACTCTGTCTTCTGTTTCTTGAACCCCAAGGGACTCCATGTGCTTCCTGCTTTAGAGGCTGCTTTGCGGGAGCTCAGGCTGTGCGTGCGTGCATGTGTGTGTTTGTGCGCGCGCGCGTGTGTGTGTGTATGTACACGCACCCCGCGCGGCCAGGTGGTCTCTGCTAGTGTCTCAGCACACTAAGCCCCGCAGCTGCAAGGACTCCGCTCCAGCTCGGCGCAGCTGAGCAAACGCGGAGTCCTATGGCGCTGTGAGCGTTTGGCTGAGAGGAAGGAAATCTGGGCTGTTCGTCAAGCATCCTGAATAGAGCATGGCCCAGCCTCTACCCTCAGGAAGCTCACGGTGCGGCAGATGCAGAACAAGTATTAAAATTCAACGCGCTCAGCGCTTTGGCGGAGGCACAGGGAGGGTACAGGGAAGCACGGAAACCCCAGGGAAGCTTCCCACAGGCGAAGCTCAAGGCACACGAAAGGGTTAACGGGCAAGAGAGAGGGCGTTTGGGACGAGGGGAAGGGAGGCTGGAAGGTGTGATCAGGGAGCGGCAGGAGGCTCAGCTCTGGGAGTGTGCGGGAAGGGAGGCCGCGGAGGCGAGCTGGGGCCCTGGAGAGGGCTGGGGCTCCACACCTCTGCGCCCCTCCCAGGCCGCTCGGACTTAGCCCTGAGCGCAGCGTGGAGCCCCTGCGGGACCCCGCGCAAGGAGACCACAGGCTCAGAGGTGCACGGACCCAACTGCAGCGGGCTGGAGACCGGACCAGGGGGCTGCGTGGGCAGGGGAGGGTGGGCAGAGCAGGCGCGCAGGGACTGGGGCAGTGGCCGGCAGGTGAGCGGCAGACCACCCAGTGACTGCTGCGGTTCACACACTGGCTGTGACTGTATTATTGAGGAAAGGGGCAAGAAATACCTAAAACTAGAGCCTTTCAATGTGTCCGATTAAAGTTAACATGGAAACTGAATGCCAATATTCCATTATGATTTTTTTTTGCACAATTCAATTTGCATGGGTAACATAAAACCATTAATAATGTCTAGGTTGAGAAATGATTTTCTGATAATTATGCCAAAAAACTATTGAAAGGCACCATGAACTATTTTAGGGTGCTTTAATGGTTGTCATTATCATTAGCGATTAAGTGCTCAGCATTACATCCCCAGGCAAGGAAGAAAGCAAGGAAGAGCATTCCAGGCGACAACACTGACAGGTAGGAGGGTCCTGAGGTAGAGAAGAGTTTGGCTGGAGGAGCTAAAAGAAGGCCCTGGGGCTGGAGCTCAAGAGGGGCATGAGATGGCCTCACGTGAGTGGGGTGGGGGACTGTGTAATGACCCGGAAGTGTTCTTCAAGCTTCTGGCTTCCCTTGGTTAAGTTCCTCTGATTTAGTAGACGCTGCTGGCTACTCCCACCGCACTCCCTCCTGGGCCGCAGTCACCCGCTTCTCTCATCACCTGGTGGACCTTCTTGCTTCAGTTCCTTTCATGGACTCATCTTCTTCCCAGTCCTTGTGGGTTTCTGCTGTGTCCTTCCGGGTGTACACTGCTTGTTTTACTGCTTCTCGTTGCTGAGATGAAATACCTGACACCCAAAGTTAAAGGAGGGAAGGTTTACTCGGTTCAGTTTGTGGTGGTTTCAGTCCAGTCGGCTGGCCCCAAGGCAGGGTGGCGTGGTAGAAGGGCCTTGAAGAGGAGAAGCAAGCAGTTCACAGCAATGCAGGAAGCAGGGCGCAACAGAAAAGCAAGCAACAAGTGGCACGCGACGAGCAAACAGAACCCCTCGTTCTGTCCCTTATATTTTATCCAGACTACAAACCCTCTGGACAGGTAGTACTCACACCCAGGGTGGGGCACCCTTATTCCTACCCAGAACAACGCCAAACCAATCAGTGGACTAATTTAGTAATCACACACCCTTGATGCAGGTGTCACATGCTCCAGATCCTGCCACCTCCAGAAAGCCCCCCTCACGACTGCATGAGGCTTTGGGGGGACATCTAGAGCCCAGCTGTAACACTGCTCCTCGCTCCTGGTCTCCCCGAGGATCCCGGCCGAGGTCCCACCTCCATGACAATGGTGGCCCCAGTGCAGGTCCAGCCACCATCTCTCTCCCAGTCTTTGGCCCAAACAGGGCACAGCCACTAACTCAATCTGACAAAACTGAAGTAATCTTTTCCTCAAAATCGGTTACTTTTCTTACGTTACATAACTTCTTTGAAGTAGGAATTCCATCCACTGAAAGCCAGATTTTAAAAATCATTATTATCTCCCCATCCTCTGCTTAGATCCTAGTTTTCCACAATGAAGCAACTACCAACTCCTTAAAGTTCTACCTGCCAGGTATTCTGGAAAAAGTCCCTTGCAGACTAATCCTAGCCTGACTTGCTTCAAGGATGCCTCATCTTTATTTTTAACCACTAAGATACCTCTCACTGGTCTCCCTGTCTACAGTCTTTCTCCCCCAACCTATCACCCAGAGAACAGGTTGCATAAACTATCTACGACAGGAGGCTTACTAAGATTCTACCACTAAACCCTGCTTCTCTGTCTATTGGTTCAAGTCCGCACTGCTTGGCACAACATGAAATTCCCTCTGCAACATCTCTGTCCCATCATGTATTGTAGCAGGATTGAGCTGCACAGAGTTCCTTAAACAAACGTGTGTCTGCATGCTTCTGTGTTGAGAATCTCTCAGTAAGGAATCTGTTTCCCGCTTCCCTCCATTACTACACCTGCCACACTATATCTAAGTTACCCCCACATACTCTTTCAGATTGGGCTGTGGAGAACAGGTCGCATTTGGTAACCAAAGAGCCCAGCACTTGTCCTTCAGGCAGTGGGCATGTATCAGGTGCCTGCTACTCTAGGGTTTTGGGAGAACACCAGTGAAGGAAACCAAGTCTCAGTGCTTATGGATGTCGCATTCTAATAGGGGCACCCTAGGAGATGGCCTAAACGGTAGGTAATCATGATCTAGAGTTTACAGTAATAATTTTTAAAACTGGGTAAATGAAAGCATCTCCTTGAACCACTGTCTAAGCACAACATCTGGACACTGGCCTGACTCATTTTATCCTTGAACAACAAATATGGTGGTGACTAAGGCAACGTAAGCAAGAGAGTGAACTGCCCTCATTGTGGCTCCTGTGGCCTTGAGGAAATCATAGCTCTCTTAACTAGCAGAAACATTTTCCCATATACACAGAAAGCATTTCCCATACAGTCCATATTTAAATAATCCTTGGGACAGGAAGGCAATGAATAACATCCCATTTCATTCGGTATTTTAAAAAGCTATGGAAGATCAAAGCTTTCCAAAGATACCTGGCCCCTGTCTACCTTGCAAGCAACATCTCTTTCCACCTCCCTGCGATCCACCCATCCCCAAGTGTGAGAATTTCTTGATGCCAACACACTGTGAAACATCTGTGTCTTTGTGCTGCTGTCTCCTTGGCTTGCAACACACTGCCTCTCTCCTTCTCTTGGAGCATGCGGTCTTCCTCAGCCCTCTGAGCAGGGAAGGTTGTGCTTCTCCTTATTCCCCACCCTCACTACACTTTGCAAACACTTGCCCCACCAGAATGTTGGTGCCAGAAGGAGGGACCGTGTTGCAACCTCTGCTCTAAACACAATTAGGGTCAGGGTAAGTATCTGTTACTACATCAGGAGGGCGCTTCTAACTGAAAACTCACAGAGAAGAACTGAGAAATGAACATAATTATTAGAAAACATAAGAAACTTTCTCCCAAAAGGCACAACTGATTACTTTTGATCTCTGGTGCATACATGCAAAACATTCCAGCATTTAAATTCTGAATTTAAGCCTGCAGTCAAATTTGCACTTTATCAGAACTTTGGTTCAAGCTGATGTCTAGCTGCCCAACTTGACATCTGGCCTGACTCATCTTAATTTGACTGTTTGAGGTTAGCTTTAACAGCTGTTGTAGCAATGTTATGCCAATCATTTGTCTTTTAGATAAGAATTTAACTGACTCAGAGGAAGAAAGCGACAACCTTCAGAAGACTTATTTTCCAATCACTTAGCAGAAAACAATCGCTGTTTATTTGCAGCTCTCTGAAATTATGTATTTGCTTCAGAATAAACTGAAAACAAAGAACGGAACATGGGAACTATATTCCTAAGTTTTTAATTTGTCCTCAGTATGATCTTTGGAAATCCATTTCTCCAAATGCTAAAAACCTCAAGATGTAGCATTTAGCTTTCACTTCAAATATTCAGCAAGTATTCACCAGGCATTGCAGCTTGCGACAAGTTCTGTGTTGGAATTAAATCCATGATGTTTTATTATGTGCTTTGATGCTGTACTTCTTGTTACCCTGTGACCTTTCAAACAACAGCTGGACACTCTACTCACACGTGTTGGGGGAAGGTTCTTACAGAAGAACGCAGATGAAAAAACTATTCTGGGCTTTTAAGCTTCAAAAGCCTAAGCCCTAAAAGATTTGGGGCATAACATGTTTTGAAACCACGTAATCATTTTTTTTCTACTCCTAGATTAGACAAAGAATCTATGCCAAGAGAAAACTAAAAGGATAAGACAAGAAAGGAGGAAAGGGAGAGAGGAGAAAGAAGAGAAAAAGAAGAGGAGAGGATAAGGGGGAGGAGAGGAGAAAAGGGGAGGGGTGAATCCAGAGGAAAGTAAAAGAATGAGCTGCTGTGGGACCCCCACAGATAGGACCTTCCCCGATCTGTTCTGCTGGAGAGGAAGTTGGACCCTGTGCGTATGTTTGGGGATGTAGGAGTAACTGAGAACCCTTTCCGCCAACTCCTGGAAGGGCTGATGAAAAGAACATGACACCAGAGATCCCGTGTGCATCTTTTTATCAGTTAAGGTCCAACAAGGAACACAGAAACAACTGAATATTGAAAATTGAGGAATTTAATTTTAACAGGGAAGTGGCTGCATCTGCAGTAGAGAAAGGGTTAATGGCACAATCAAGAGCTTAACAGCTGCAGGAAGTCACTTCTGTCCCATGCTGGGAGGACCCTGGCAAGACATGGTTTTATGGAAGGCTGGGGCTCGAGGTTGCCAAGAGACGCTGAAACCACAGTAGGCCTCTTCAGAGGCATAGACAACAAGAGACACACAGTGCAGGGTGATGCAAAGAAAGCGGGGAAATTCCTGTGAACCCACAAATGCCTCATGAGCACCAGACAGAACTTGGACTCTAGCTGATATGGGCCAGCCGCCCTGCAGCACAGCAGGGTGGATTAAGGCTCAGGTCCATGACACAGACGCACAATGTCTGTGGGGTTGTCTGGGACAGTGGACCTCAGACTGATTCACAGGGTCACCACACTCCGGCATGGCCTGAACTTGGCAGACATGACAAGGGAGCGTGAAGATGTGAAGCCAACTCGGGTCCGGGACAAGGAAGATACATGAGGGATCGGCCAGGATGAGAGCCTAAAGGCCACATGGCCTTTGGACACCTGGTGAATTCCAGTTTGTCTGCACCGTAGCCCTGAGGAAGGTGAGACGCTGAGCCCATCACATGGAGCTGACCACGTGCAACTCTCCCCCACCCCACTCCCTCATGGCACTTGGAGGAAAGTGTGAGGAGGGGCCAGGAGGGCACCTGGCAGAACAGAGGCTGTGCGGACGTGTGCTCATAGATAAGGGAAAGCAGGCACCCAGACCAAAGAACGGACAAGTCCTTCATCAAAAAGTACTGGCTGCTGAGGTGCGGTGGGTACGAAACGCAGAGGTCTAGGATGCGAGGAGAAGCGGGCCACGTTAAAGGATGCCCGAGGGCTGGCGGTGTGCACAGCGAAGTCCTTACCCGCTGCAGGGAGGGCTTCCGTGAGAAGGCCCCACGGGCGAGATTTGCTCTCAGGCTTCCGGGATGAATAGAGATTTAGCAAGCAGATGGGGGAGTGAGACAGGAGACTAAGGTGTGGCAAACCGGCTGGGGCAGGTTTCGGGGTGTGGGGTGGTGATCTGTTGATGAGGAAATCCCAGGACACACACGCAGAACAGTTCTTGAAGCCCTGCGTGTGGACTTCTCGCAAGAGCTCCAGCAGTTTGGGACAGGAGGCCCTGGACCAGCCATCACCCTGAGGTGTGGGTGATACCAAAAGGAGCCCTCCGCACCCATGCTCCTTCACAGCAGCCCACCCTCACGCTGGACAGGGTGCTTTTCCTACTTTTACTTGGCTCCAATTTCCTCTGCAGAGCCTGTTTCTTTTCCTACCTTCAATAAATGTAAAACCTTGCTACCTTTTGTGCTTGTCTTGACCAATTCTTTGCTCGGGTCAAAAAGAATCTAGAAACCACTTGTAGAAAGAAACACCAGCACCTCAAAACCCAGTAGGAGGAGGAGTTCTTGCCTATTCTTGCAGTCATCCCAATACACTGACTTTCAAGAGGAGCCTGCACATTCCTTGTTTATCAACAGTGCTTTAAGGTCTTTCAGAAACAGCTGTTGCAGGCTGGGGACATAGCTCAGCAGCATAAGTAACTCCCTAGCGAGCTCCAAGTCCTGAGTTTGATTCCCCTTACCAAAGAAAAAAGAAACTTGGCTGACCCCTAACTTCCCCTCCTTGGGTTAGTAAGGGAGGCAGTGCTGCAGCGGCAGGGTGGGTGTGTCCAGGACTTAAGTGCCAGCGGCTCACAGGAAATGAGTTCCCTGCCGTGCATCCTTTTGTAGACCCTATGAAGCCATTTCTAGAATTTAGTCTTCAACTAAAGACTTAGATTTCACAGCTCTTGCTAGCAGAATAAACAATCCATAGGAAAATATATTTAAGCTATCTAAAATACCAAACTTCTATGATGAAACAAATTTCAGATTACCACATAATACTTTGATCCTAAAATTACTGAAGTTTTATATTCTTTAATCAGAGAAACAAGACTTCATTTACAAACAGCCTCACATATCACTATTCTAGACACAAAATTCTAAATTTGCCATTTATAATCTCATAATTTAAGGAGTAAAACTATTGTTCTCTTTAGCATTTAAAATCAGAAAATGATTATGAGAAACAATAATAAACCCTTGAACTGTTTTGATTACTTTTTGTTTACCTCATTAGAAATGACTGTTCCAGAGAGATCTAGTGATACCAAAGAAAAGAGGTTTACAATCGATTCGATTCCTTGGTCAGTCACATGTTCACAGTTTCGTAAACTCAAGTAGTTTAAATTCAAGCAGCTGAAAGAAAGCAACGTGAAGAATTAATTTCAGCTTTCAGTCATATCATCATTATGAACTTCTTTGTGTAAAAACTAGCTGGGAGAAAATGAATGATATTGAAGCAAGGATTTTCCTTTTCTCAACTTAAGTGTAAGCCTAAATGTAGAAAATAATTTGATGTTCTGAAGCTGGATAAAAGGAAGATGAATTATTATATAAGGCTTTCTTTCTTTTAGTTTCATATTGGAGTTTTTCACAAGCTGCATACCCACATATTACAGGCATACAAAACACTATCACCTGTGCAGCACGATGAACAGCCACTAAAGAGTGCCCGGCAAAGTTCCCCGCTTAGCTGTTACACATTTGCTGCAGGGATTAAGTTTGACCTTTAATGAGTGCAAGGCCTCTGACAAGTAAAAGGGGTCCACAATAAACCAACCGGCCTGAACTCTTAGGAAATGCTGGAGTTAAAGTTACCAGAGACCATATCCTTGAAAAGTTCAAAGAAGTCATCCATATCTAGATATTCGTTACTTTATGGATGACTGCATCTTTACTTTTCTTGTAGACACAGTAATAAGAAAATGGCCCAGAAATAGTCAGAAGAGTGGTTCAGTGGAAGACTTCAATGTCTTTGATTTGATTTCACTGGGGACTGAATGAGCTTCTGGGCACCCCCAGTGTTCTCCAGATGGCTTGGAGTCCCTGCTGGAGGTCCAACTCTAATCTCTCCACTAGCAAATACACAAGTATTAATGCTATGTGGCAGAACATTGCTTTGGCGTACCGCTCTGAGAGTTTCACAAGAGAGATGTCACTCAGGTGCACACAGTTACTTAAATTGAGCTCTCTTATCCTGATACTTGATGGGCCATCAAGAAATTGCTTCAGTCCTGTATCACCAATCCTGGAGAAAAGAGAGAAGCTTCACATGTAATGTCATATATGAATATATAGGATGCCGTTAAAATGATAGTTTCTATACCCAATATATTTGCAAAACAGCAAATGATATCTACATTCAGGAATTTTGTTGACATTTAAAACCAAATTTGATCATGTAATGGAAAATGTATAAATGATAGTAACAGAAGTATTAATCAAAATGTTATGTGTTCATTTGATTAAGTAAGTGTAATTCTTAATAACACAAATGGCTTCTTCTCCCAGGTTAAAATGTGATGAGGTTAATCAATCCCTGACATGATTTCCTGCAACAGAAAAAGACCAAAAAGACACCGAAACCAAGACTGACAGCCAAACAGCTGCTAGAATCTTGGAGAAATTTCTGCTAAATATAAGGTCAATTTGGCCAGACTGAGACCAGTAGGTGACCTACAGATCATTTCCTGAACTACAGGAAATCTAATGCTGGGGAAGACTTGGCCTCAGCCTTCCTGTAAAGTCCTAACGAGGGACAACATGAGCCACTGTGCGTATCCTGCTTTATAACCAGCTGGAGATCCACTCCACCCATGCCATTCCTTTCTTCCACTGGGATGTTTATTTCTAATTCTATTTGGAGTGGGCTCAGAAATGTACTAACAGTATATTTCCTCAAGGGTCTAAATTGTGGCAGAGTCCTTTGAAGTGTCATGTCAACCATACTTCTGGAAACAGAAAATTTCCGTTGAATTTAAAATTAATTTGCATATCCTGAGTAAAATACAGGACGGTAGTTCCATTTTATTTCACATATTTGTATAGACGGGATGAAAGGTACACATACACGCACATACACACACGTGTGGGTATCTATAATCTATCACTCTGTAACACCCTGCACGACCTTTGTGTCTTGAGCAGCAAACACTTCTTTCTGCATCTCTCAGTTTATGGATTTTGGGAACTGGATGTGGAACAGCTGGGTGGTTCTAGGTCAGGGTAATTCTGGTGCTTGCAGTTGAGATAGGCTTGTTTTTTTCTGGGTTCTGCTGCATGGAGTATTGCTTTTCATCCTTTGACTTTCAGTCTATGAATTTCTTTTTGAATTAAATGTGTTTCCAAGCTATTACAAACTGTGCGCTATAAACATTACTGTGGTATGACACTTTTAATTCTTTCAGGAAGATACCCAGAAGGGGAATAGCTGGATCAAATGGGATCTCTGATTCTGCTATTTTGAGAAATCTCCACATTGATTTTCACAGTGGTTGCACCAGTCTACACTCCCACCAACAGTGGAGAAGGGTTCCTTTTTCCCCACAGCCTCTCCAGCATTTGTTATTGGTTGATTTCTTGATGCTAGCCATTCTTTTGGAGTGAGATGGAATCTCAACATTGTTATAATTCGCATCTCTCGAATGACAAGTGATGTTGAAATTTATTTTCTGTATTTACTTGCCATTTCTACTTTCCATTTGAGAAGTGTCTATTCATTTCCGATGCCCATTTTTGGGTTGGGTTTTTAAATTGGGGGGGGGGGTCTTTTTTTTGAGTTTTTAAAATATGTAGATATTAGTCCTTTGTCTGAGAAACAGCTAGCAAAAATTTTTCCTACACTGTGGGTTGTCTGTTCACTCTGTTGGTGGTTTCTTTTTCTGTGCAAAAGTCTTTTAATATGATGAGATCCCAGTTGTTGATTTTTTTCGTGATATTTCCTGTGTGATTAGAGCTTTCTTCATAAAACCTTTGCCTATACCAATGTCTTCAAAAGTTCTACCTATTCTGTCTTCCAACAGATTTAGTGTTTCTGTTTTTTAGTATTCAGATCTTTATCCATTTCAATTTTAGTTTAGTGCATGGTGAAAGATATGGGTCTAGTTTTAATGTTTGGCATGTGGAAAGTCAGTTTTTCCAGCACCATTTATTAGAGAGACTATCTTTCTTACAGTGAACATGTTTGGCTCCTTTGTCAAAGATAAGGTGGCTGAGCCTGTTTGGAGTTGTTTTCCATCTTCTAATTTATTTCATTGATCCTCAGGTCTGTTTTATTTGCCAGTACCATGGTGTTATATTTTTTAAAACACATTATCTTTGTAGTATAATTTCAAGTTAGGGCTTGAGATGCACCCTGCCTTGTGTTTGTTACCCAGAATTGCCTTCGCTATTCTAGGTCTCTTCTGGTTCCAAGAGAATTTTAGGATTGTTTTCTCTAATTTTATAAGAGATGCTATTGGCATTTTGATTGGAATTGCATTAAATCTGTGTCTTAGTTACTTTTCTTGTTGCTGAGACAAAATACCTGATGCTCAAAGTTAAGGGAGGAAAGATTTACTTAGCTCACAGTTTTAGAAATTCAGTCCATCACTGGCTGGCTCCAAGGCGGGTGGCTCATGGCAGAGGGGCAACAGAGGAGAATAACAACTCACTGCACGCAAAACACAGCAAAAGTAGGCAAGAGAGGGAGGGACAAGGCTCTTTCTGTCCCTTACATTGCATGCAGGCTACCCACCCTAGGGCAGGTGTAACACTCACTCTCTTAATCCTAGCTAGAACTGTGCCAAACCAGTCAGTGGCTGGTTTATTAATCATGTACCCTTAATCCGAGCACCACACACTCTAGCTTCATCCACCTCTGTAAAGCACTCCCTATGACTGCATGAGGCTTTGAAGGGACATCTAGACACAAACCATAACAATCTGTATAACAATTTTGGAAGTGCCACTATTTTCATTATGTTGGTTCTTCTTACCCAAGAACAAGGGGATATCTTTCTATTTTCAGATATCCTCCTCAATTTCCTTTATCAGAGAACTGTAGTTTTCAATGTATCTGTAGTTTTCAGATCTTCTACTTCCTTCATTAGATTGATTCCTAGGTATTTCTTTTTTTTTTTTAGATACTATTGTGAAAGATATGTTTCCCTGATTTCTTTCTCAGTGAGTTTGTTACTTGTGTATAGGAATGCTATTGATTTTTGAGTGTTGACTTTGTATCCAGCTACTCTATCTATGCTACTGAATTTGATTATTTTTTTTAATTCAGAAGGAATGAGATTTTATTCTTTTTATTTTTTTAAACAAAAGGAAAATAAGAAATCAAAACATAACAATTTCACACCAACCAACAAAACAGTAACAATCATCAGCATATTGGATATACCCAAAAATTATTTAAGATAAAAAAATAGACATGAAACATTATCTAACAAATTATTAACACAATTGTTTTCAAATGAACATTTTGCATTAAAAATAAAATCTGAAGGTGACCCTGAAAAAATTACATTTCACTCAAAATTCTTTTTCTCTGACTGTTACAACTAATTTTTTATATACATAGATTTTGTTTCAGATGACATGATACTCTACCTAGAAGATCCCAAAAAGTCTAGTTGACCTGTCTTTTTGTGACAGAGGGGTGTTGAGGTCTCCCAATTGCATTAAGGCTTATTTGATTTTTCATGTCCATTAATAACTGTTTTAGATAACTGGGTGCACTGGTATTTGTTGCATATATATTTATAATTGTTATCGCTTCCTTTTGGATTGTTCCCTTTTCCAATACATAGTGACCTTCTATGTCTCTCTTAATCAATCTTGGCTTAAAATTAACTTTATCTGCAAATAGAATAACTACCCCTGCTTTTTTCTGGACTCCTGTTGCAAGGAGTATTGTTTTCCATCCTTTAACTTTCAGACTATGGATATCTTTTTTAATTAAATGTGTTTCTTGTATACAGCATATTGTTGGATCTTGCTTCTTGATCCATTCTGCCAAACTATGTCTTTTAACTGGTGAATTAAGACCATTAACATTGATTGTTAAAACTCATATGTATTAACTTATCTTTATCAAGTTGTTTTCTATTTTCCTGGTGGATTCCTTCTATTGGGGTTCATGGAGCTGTAATGCTTATCATCCCTTTGTAAAATGCCCTTCAAAACATTTTGGAGTGCTGGTTTAGTGGTCGTGAATTTCCTCAACTGTTCCTTATCATGGAAGTATTTTGTTTCTCCCTATATTTTGAAAGATAGTTTTGTGGGACACATCAATCTGGGTTGAAAGTTGTTTTCTTTTAGAACTTGGAGTACTTCACTCCAAACTCTCCTTGACTTGAGAGTTTGTGCTGAGAAGTCCGTTGTGATTCTGATGGGCTTTCCTTTATAGGTGATTTATTTCTTTTCCCTAACAGCTTTTAAAATTTTATTCTTGTGTTGAATTTCTGGAATCTTGACTATGATATGACTAGAAGTAGATTTTTTTATCATTAGTAATTGGAGTTCTATATGCCTCACTTATTTGTATGTCAGATTCCTTTTCTTTACCAGGAAAGTTTTCTGACACGATGTCTGTAGGGATGTTTTTAATATCATTTGTAGTATCTCCTGCTCATTCACTGACTCCAATTAATCTTAAGTTATTTTTCTTTGTCTCATCAAGCAACTGCTGGATTGATTTCTCATGTTCCCTTGCTAGTTTTGAAGAATCTTTCTTTTCCTGGTCACTAACTGCGAGACTATCTTCAATATCTGAGATCCTGTCCTCACATTGTCTTAATCTGCTTTGATATTTTCAATGGAGTTTTTATTCTCCTGGATATCTGCTTGAATCTGCTTTATCGAATCCATTGGCTTTCTATGTTGTCCTTCCATAATTTGCTTAAGCTTTTTGTCTGTATCTGCCCTAACATCACTAAGCATGGTGTGTATTTTGGTAATCTCTGTGGTTATTTGAGAGAATATTTCTGATTTCATTTTTTCCAAAGCCTCATTCAATTGCTTTGTTACCACTTCAAAGAAACCTTGTAGAGGGCTTTTGGATTTTCCAGCCTCATTGCCCCTTGGGTTTGCTTTTGGTGAACTGGGTGTCTGGGGATGTGACCTGTTTGAGTGTCTTCTCATTTCTTTTCTTTTTTAGTTTAATTCCTAAAGTGATGCCTGTTAGTTGCCTGCAGTGGGTTACTTTAATGGTGGTATTAAGGACTTCCAGGTGATGAGCACTTCCCGGAGACCTCTTCCAGGTATAACTGGTTTCTGGGCTCCGAGTCTATTGGAGAATCCCGCTTCCTCCGTTTGTCAGAGATGAGAAACCACTGCTCACCTAACCCATTCCCAGCTCCTTGGTACCACGCCACAGCTCTCTCTGCCATCCCCAGTCAATCCCAGTCCTGGACCAGCAAGGCCAACAGCTATCCAGTTCAATCAAGTCAGTTCTGGTTAAAGTAGTACCCATAGCACCAAACACAGCCAACAAAACAGTAAACTGATCCAACCCCTGATTTACAACCCCCAACCATATAAACTGAATTTATAAC
>RJWM01012456.1:29312-56622 GCA_004363535.1 Dasyprocta punctata | reverse complement strand
GATGCGCAAATTGCAACCATTGTCAAGCTTCTATCTTCCGGTTTTGTAAACCTGCAATGTTGTGTATTTATGCTAGTTGTTTGCTTGTCTCTTTTGCTTGTTGTTTTTACTATATATGTCATTTTTTTGTTGTTGTTGTTGTAGTTTTTGTTTGTTTTGTTTTTCTTCGCTTAAATAAAATTAAAAAAAAAAAAAAAAGGAAATGCTTGAAGTGTCAGGTGGCAGCCAAACAGAATGAACTTGACTGTGCAGATTAACTTCAGGAGCAGGGAATGATGAGAATGCTAATCAAGGTTGACTTTGTGGTATACATAACAAAATATGATGGTAATTAGAATCACTTCTACATGAGAAAAGTGGAAAAATGGAACCTGTAGACCAAATGGATATTGACAATAGTACCCATTTGCCTGAAAAGGACATTTATTTGGCGAGAGTCCTGGAGACAGAAAAACACTGAAATAATACATGTCCCAGTACTCCTTCATGTTGCCCCCATTCTATACCTTGAGGTAAGTTCTCTGCTTTGCAGTCATTGTTGCACTCAAACATCCTTCATTCGGTAGCCAGTATCTAAGTTTGAAAGTCCCATGTGTCTTTTCTCTGTCATCTTTTAGCCTCAGGTTCCTCATTGCCAAAATGAGAATCATACTTGATATCACGGATGTTATAAGAATCATATGTGATCCTATTTGTGAAGGCCTCAGCAGATGGGAGGTAATAGGGGCATTAGTATCTTAGTATTTGTATCTATACCTTGGAGAGCATCAGGCTGGAGCCCCACAACTGGTGAACCATTTTAGATGAGACCATAATGGCACTCACATGTGTGTTTTCTTTCCTAAATGCAGGAAATCCTCAGTGCTTACCAGGACCTCTCCATAAAAGCAATGACTGCAATCCTACTATGAAGGCAAAGGGATTTCGTGACCCAGGCTTTTCCATCTTCTGAGCCCCTGTTTTCCTAGCCAGCTAGGACACTTTACTTGAAGGTGTCAGGGCTCTGCAAACAACACATAAGGACTTGCAGCCACCTGCAAGAGAGCAGCTGGAAAAGGTTTGTCACCCGGCAGTGCCAGAGAAGTTTCCACCCTTTCTTTATTTATGCAATGTCCACACTGAAATTCGGTTGGAGACATAATTTCAAACTGAGAAGCAAAGTACCAAACTATATGTGCACTGTTCTCTAAGATATTCCCAATGATAATTCTGCTTTGGTTTCTGTGGATACCTGTTGTTCTTCTGATTTTCTACTGGTACAAGTTTCATTCAGAAAATAGTAATGACAATGGACCCTTTCAGGCAAGGACTTTGAATTCTCATGTATTATACATTTAGAGAAATAAAATGGTTTTCACTACATTTGGGAAAATGGTAAAAAGCATGTATAAAGACTTTTGCACATTCTGTTTGTGAGAAATAACATGTCAGGTAGTACTCACATGTAGTATGGACATTTCAGGAGAATATACTAAAAGATAATTTTTAGGAATCCAACTATGTGTAATTATAAACACTGATCATTTTGGAGAAATTCCCAGTCAGATTCTCTATGACAACGTCCAGTTCTTTTTATTTAGTTGCTGGTAAATGTTGTTTTTGAAGTGAATTTCCTCACCCACTCAGAAATATTCGCCTCCAACTCACCAACATCTTTATCTTCTTTCTCAGATGTCAGCTTTTATCAGCTGGTCATTCACTGGTAGTTTTCCAGAGTTCTCACAGTGTTTTCTTCCAGAGGGCATCATATTTAGATATTTCCCAACCAACATATGTAATTTGCTACCTCCTCAAACTCCTGGCTCTTTTCTTTTTCTTCCTTTTTTTGGGGGGGTGGTACCAGGGATCGAACTCACAACCTCATGCCTGCCAGGCAGGCCCTTAGGTCACTAAGCTAAATCCCCAGCCCTAATTTTTGAGACAGTGTCTCACTATGCAGTTCAAGCTGGCCTTAAACTCACTTTGTAGCCCAGGCTGGTTTCAAACTCACAGTGATCCTCCTGCCTCAGCCTCCTGAGTGCTGAGATTAAAGGCGCACACAACCATGCCCAGTCCTCTTTTCTTTATTTATAACACCTGCATTTGTGGTTACACAATTGATCTTAATAAAGAGGGCTCTTATCAAATGTGTATGTATAATTTATTCATGTTCTATGAGTAGAAAACAATAGTTTCAGTCAGACTAGACCCTCCTGCAGGCACTTCTTTAGTGAAGACTTTTGGTCCTTCTACTTCCTCTGTGAAGCAGTCTCCTGAATAAAGCTGCTTGTTTTGAACTCTGCCAACAGTCTAGTTGAAGTAGCCTTTGTCCTTTTAAATTTTTATTTTGAAAATACAAAGCTAGATTGAATTATTGTCTGCTAAGTAAGTGTCTTTAAGATTCTGTTTTATTTTGTAGTGAATATCTATACCTTACCAGATTGACTTTCCTTAAGCAACTGTCATTTCATTACCTAAAGGTGCATTTGCTGTTAATGTCTTGGATTTGGTAAAAGGCTTGTGTTCTTTGAATAAAATGTGTTTGCTATCGACAATCTTATATCAGTCTTTGATTTTTTAATTAATACGTATTTTCAGTACATAATTATTACATCCATTGTGGAGAGTAGTTGCATGCATATAACACATCCTCATTCTTTTTCTTTCCCTCCCCTCTACACCCTCCCCTCCTCCATCTCTAGATCCCATTCCCATTTGCAAAAGACCTATCTCTCTGTTTTCTATTGTTTCTTTTATTTTGTTCTTTAAATTATTTGTACCGCGGTTTTCTCATTAAGAAGAGTTAGTGGTATTTAAGTTTGTCTGTCTGATTTATTTCCTTCAACATTACATACTCAAGGTGCATCACTTTTCCTACAAATGACACAAATTTATCTCTAGTTACGGTAGAGAAGGAACCCACTGTGTATAAATACCACACTGTATCTAACCAGTCATCTGTTGAGTGTCATGTAGGCCACTTGCAAGAGTTAGTGTTTACGAGGTGTGCTGTTATAAAACATGGGCATACATGTATGATAAATATGACGTTTTAAAATTCTTAGAGCGATACCTACAAAGGGGAATACCTGGGTCATTTAGAATCTCTAATTTTAGTATTTTGCCGAATGTCCATGCTGATTTACATACTGGTTGTACTAGTTTGAATTCTGACAAAGACCTTAGAAGTGCTCCTTTTTCCTCACAAATCAGCAAAGAAATAACAGAACTGAATCAAACTTATGAACAAATGGATCTCATAGATGTGTACCAAGTGTTCCACATATCAACATCATAATACACATTCTTCTCAGCTGCACATGGGTCATTCTCTAAAATAGATCATATACTGGTCCACAGAACATGCTTAAGTAAATGCAAAGGAACTGAAATAATTCCATGCATATTATCTGACCTTAGCGCAGTAAAATTGGAAATGAATGACAAAAGCACCCACAAGAACCCCATAAACACATGGAAATTAAGTAATACTCTCCTAAGCAATCAATGAGTCACAGAAGAAATTAAAGAAGAAATTAAACAATATCTACAATAGAATGAAAGTGCAAATACAAATTACCAGAACCTGTAGAACACAATGGAAGCATTCCTCAGAGGGAAATTTAGACCACTAAACTCCCACATCAGAAAAATGAAAAGATTATACATAAACAAACTAATGATGCACCTCAAACTTCTAGAAAAAGAAGAGCAAGTCAAGTCCAAAGCCAAAGAAGGGAGGAAATTATCAAGATCAGAGCAGAAATTAATGCAATGGAAACTAAGAAAACAATACACAGAATTAATGAACCAAAGAGTTGGTTCTTTGAAAAGGTAAATAAAATTGATAAACCCCTAGCCAACCTTATCAAAAAGAGGAAAGAAAAAAGATTCATGCAATAAGAAATGAAAAGGGTGAAATCACTACCGACCATGTGGAAATATAGAAGATCACCAACACCTACTTTGAAAATCTTTACTTACATAGATTTGATAACGCAGAAGAATTGGACAGATTCCTAGAAACCTATGAATTACCAAAGCTGAATCAAGAAGATGTAAAAACTGCTGAATAACCCAATTTCACCTAATGAAACTGAAAATGTAATTAGAACCTTACCAACAAAGAAAAGCCCAGGTCCTGATGGATTCACTGCTGAATTCCACAAGAAATTTAGGGAAGACTTAATGCCAACCCTCCTCAAACTCTTCAATGAAATTGAAAGGAAAGTAAGTCTCCCTAACTCATTCCTGGCAACAAGCATTACCCTAATACCAAAACCAGAGAAAGACCCAACCGAAAAAGAAAACTACAGTCCAATCTCCCTAAGGAACATAAATGCAAAAATCCTCAATAAAATACTGGCAAATAGAATACAGCATGTTATCAGGTAGATTATACAACATGATCAAGTGGGATTCATCCCAGGAATGCAGGGATGTTTCAACATATGCAAATCAATAAATGTAATACACCATATTAACGGGGCCAAGGACAAGAACCACATGATCATCTCAATAGATGCAGAAAAAGCTTTTGACAAAATCCAACACTCATTCATGATAAAAACCCTTCAGAAAATGGTCTCTACCTCAACCTGATACAAGCCATATATCATAAACCAACAGCCAACATCTTGCTAAATGGAGAAAAACTGAAAACTTGCAACCTAAAATCAGGAAAAATACAAGAATTTCCATTATCACCCTCCTATTCAATATAGTTCTGGAAATATTAGCCAGAGCAATTAGACAAGAGAAGGAAATAAAGGGAATAAGGATAGGAAAGGAAAAACTTAAATTATCACTCTTTGCAGATGATATGATACTTTACATAGAAGACTCCTAAAAATCCATTAAAAGACTTCTAGAAGTATTAACCAAATTCAGTAAGGTTGCTGGATACAAGGTGAACACTCAAAAATCAATAGCATTCCTGTACACAAATAACAAAGTCAGTGACAGAGAAGCAAGAGAAACCACACCCTTCACTATAACATCCAAAAAAATGAAATACTTAGGAATCAATCTAACAAAGGAAGTAAAAGATCTATACAATGAAAATTACATTACTCTAAAGAAGGAAATCGAAGATTTCAGAAAATGGAAAGATATTCCCTGTTCATGGATAGGAAGAACAAATATCATGAAAATGGCCATTCTCCCAAAATTATTATACAGATTCAATGCAATCCCAATCAAAATACCACCTGCCTACCTCACAGAGCTAGAGAAAGCATTCCTGAAATTCATCTGGAACCAAAATAAACCTAGAATAGCAAAGGCAATTCTGGGCAACAATGGTAAGGCAGGAGGCATCACAATCCCTGACTTGAAACTATACTACATAGCTACTGTGATAAAATCAGCATGGTACTGGAATCAAAACAGACCTGAAGATGAATGGAATAGATAAGAAGATACAGCCACAACTACAAACACACTCAGTCACCTCATCTTCCACAAAGGGGCCAAATATGTACACTGGAAGAAAGCCTCTTTAAAAAATGATGCTGGAAAAACTGGCTTTCTGTATGCTGTAAACTAAAACTAGATCCATGTCTACCACCATGTGCTAAAATAATGTCAAAATAGATCAAAGATCCGAATATCAAAACAGAGACACTAAACTTGCTAGAAGACAATGTAGGTAAAAATCTTGATGACATAGGAGTAGGCAGAGATTTCATGAACACAAGCCAAATTGCACTGGAAACACTTTCCAGAATCATCAATCTGGATCTCATCTTACTAAAAAGTTTTTGCATGTCAAAGGAAATCTCCAATAGAGTGGAAAGAAAGCCCATGAACTGGGAAAATATCTTAGACAATTGTCCATCAGACAAAGCACTTCTACCTAAAAATATAAAGAAGTAAAAGAAATCAGGTCCCTAAAATTCAAGGACCCAATCCAAAAATGGGCATCTGAGATGAATATACACTTCTCAAGACAAAGAAATACAAATGGCAAATAAATACATGAAAAAATGTTCAACATCAATGGTCATTCGGGAAATGCAAACTAAACCAACACTGAAATTCCATCTCACTCAAGAAAGAATGGCCAAGATTAAAAAATCAACCAACAAATGCTGGAGGGGCTGTGGGATAACAGGAACTCTTCTCCACTGTTGGTGGGAGTGTAGACTGGTGTAACCACTGTGGAAATCAGTGTGGAGATTCCTCAAGAAGCTAGGATCAGAGATCCCTTTTGACCCAGCTATCCCGCTTCTGGGCATTTTCCCAGAAGAACTGAAATCATCATACCACAGTGACATTTGTGCACCCATGTTTATAGCAACCCAAGTTTTAATAGCCAAAGCTTGGAAACAACCCAAGTGCCCATCAATCAACGAATGGATAAAAAAGATGTGGCATTTTTATATAATGGAATACTACTCAGCTATCTAGAATGATTGCATTGAGACTTTTATAAGTAAATGGACACGACTTGAGACCATACTCATAAGTGAGATAAATCAAACCCACATGTGTAAATACCATTTTGTCTCCCTAGTGTAAGAAACTGAAAAAGTATATATGATCCAAAATCTACAATAAATACTGTGTAAGGGTTAAAAACTGCTCAAAGAGCAAAGGAAATTGGGAAAGGGAAAAGGGGGAAAGAAGGAAGGGAAAAGGAAAAAGACATTAATCTATGTATATGTAAGATAACTAAATGACTATACTGCTGAATGTATTAGTCATTGAGAAAGATCGGTTAATACTCCTATGATTAGATCAATTTTGCATGTCTATATCTGTTAATGTAAACAACCGTGTTGAAGGTAACGGTGCTCAATATTGCAACCATTGTCAAGTTCCTCTCATCTTGTTTTGTAAACCTATAATGTTACTGTTGTGGATTCTCTGTTGTCGTTTGTTTTTCTCTTTTGCTTTTTGTCTTTCTTATATGTGTCTTTTTTCTCTTAAATAAAAAAAATGGGACTCCTTTACAAATCACAGAAAATGAGGTAAACTGGGTGGAGGAGAAATACGAAATTTACTGACTTACATAAACAAACACTCAAGTTCATGACTAGTTTTAGCCTTTGGTGGGCTCCTATGTGCCCTTGCCATACTTCCATCTCTGTGTATGTGTCTGAGGGGGTATTTACTGGCATTACCACATTCTTCTTTGTCATCTTGTATATTCGATGCCTCAACCTTGGCAGTAGTGATTTCTACTATCATGCTCTGGGATTCAGAATACAGTGTGCTCTGGCCTGATGGTCCCAGCAGGGTCATTGACTTGAGTTCCAGATGCTGGGGACCATTCCTCCTGGGATATAGACATGGTCATCTTTCCTAAGTGCGCAAGCTTTCCTCCAGCTCAAGAATCATTAAGAACAGTTCTATGGGGGGAGAAAAGGGAAAATATGGGTGTCCTGAGAGCACATTGCAGAGAAGGACAGAATCCTGCAGTGAGGAGTGGAAGAGATTCTTGCAGGCAGGGGCATGTTGGCCTAGAGAGAATGAAGCCTCTGTAAGTAGCACAAAATGACTCTGGTAAAGGTTTGCTCTTGAAGGCCAAAGACACTTCAGAGATGAGGGGCCAGTGGGCATTTCCACATCACCTGGAGGCCCTGTCATCTCTTCGCTGTTTGCTATCCAGAAGAGTCATTGCTTTAACTCTACCTCCACTGGTATTTATCTTAGGGTAATAATTACATTGATGTAGGCATACTCAACTGGGAGAAAACATACATATTCATTTCACACATAAGTTAAATTATGCAGCAGTACTGGTGAGGATATAAGGACCCAGCATTTATACACTGAATGTGATAACATGTAGAGAGTTGTAAAACAAAATTAGCTGGATTGTGTGGAAGTTAGAAAAATATGAACTATTTTAATGTAGCCTGTATTGAATTCCCTTGGCTCAAATTCTGGTCATTAATGAGAGTGTGAATGTCCTTACATATTACGGACAACATATATAACTTTGAAATTCCATCTATTATTTTTAGATACAGAGGGAAGGTCACAATGCACTTGCCTTTTCTCTGATTCAAATGCCTTCAAATTGAAACAGCCAGCTTGCCAAAGTGGCATATATTGCTGTGCATATTCTTAACTTCTTCAATTGCTTCAGAGTGAAGACAGAAAGGCATGATGTAGGCAGTGCTGAGGGCAAGGAAAGTAATGAAGATAAAACAGCCCCTCATTCCTGACATCCTATGAATTAAAAACAGTCTGTCCACAGGACCAAGCCACTGCTGCAAAAAACTGAACACTCTAAAAGGAAAGCAAACTGAGATACTTTAATGTCCATAGTAATGGAGTTCGTGACCCTTAATCATCATATGTCAATATGAACGGATTAAGAAATGTCGAGCACACTAGTAAAGACAGTAGGGACATTAACTTCCCTGCTGTTCACAAATCAAAGAGATGGTTCTTAGGTCCTTCAGAAGAGACCTTCTTTGCTCATAAAGTTGGCAAGAGGCCTTTACCCTTCTTTATCTTTGAGAAATGTTTGTATCCTTTTGAGACATAGAGAACTTACAAGTGCTCCTAAGTAAGTGCTTTAATGAGAGGAGGAAACTCTTTAACAGGGAGAATATATGTCCTCACAGTAAATGTGAAATATACTGTGCACTGCAAACATAATAAGCTCAAACTATGTCTAAATCATGGAGACTTAAGAAGTTTTCAATATAGGCGATCATGTGTAAAATAAAGGCAGGTGTTTTTGCTTCCTTTCTAAACTGGATGCCTTTGTTCAATCATTTCTCTCCTCATGAAAGGTTCTGTTTTCTTGCTGCTTTGTTTCTCTAGTAGTTTCTGGTTGAATGTCACCGCTGACCTTTACCCTCCCACTTCCCCTATTCTTATCTCCTTCCCTTTCACTTTCCGTTAGTTTCTATGCTTCTCGGTGCAAAGGAAAAGATCATCCCTACAGCTAAGCAAGGTGCTGAGAACAAAGCTAACTATTGAAGAGAGAGGGATTTCTGAGGATTAAGACCTCTGAGTATTTTGCATAGAGGACGGTGGGCAGTGGTTGGCTCTGCCTTGCTACACCTTCTTCCACGTGTGTTGGCGACAGAGAGACACCTCCCAGTCGGGAGCCACAGGCACCTGCAGCTCTGCATTGAAAGGCAGGAACTGAAGGTAGGTCCACTTTGGGGTCTGTCTGCCCATGCTCCGTGGAGCCCTAGGTGCCCTCAGTGCCAAGGGCAGAGCATGCCAACCAAACACATGAGTCTCTCTGGCCCACAAGGTCTCCCGGGAGCCAGTGGGTGGCCTGGAAGTTTCAGTGGGACTCCACCATTGGCTGGCATCTAATTCTGAAGGCCCATCTGCGCAGGCGCTGTGGGCATCACCTGCCGCATTGTGCGTGGAACTTTGAGGCGCCTCACGTGCCCCTGGTTCTGTTAACAGAACACTGCTCCTGTGGTAGTACTCGACGCCGGCTGGGAGCCGGAGAGCTTGGTCAACCATGGAGGGCCCTGAAGATGCCCAGGGTGGTGCCGAGGGAGGGGAGGGTGACCCGGGTGCCCCAGGTGGTCCTAGACGCCCTGGCGCTGCTGGAGGCAGAGAAGGGGCGAGAGAGGAGGGGTTAGCTGACTGGGAACGCCCTGAGGACCAGGGGGCAGCGCAGGGTGCAGTACCTGGTGGAGACGCCTCTGCCTCCATCGCAGTCCCTGCTCATGAAATGCACGAGTTGTATCCTTCCTGAGGGATGGCCTGAAGTGCCCCGGGACCGGTGGGGGCGAGGGTACGGAGTTCTGAGGAGCCCAAGGGGAACAGGAAAGGAGAGGACCCTGGGGGCTGGAGGAAGTGGACTGGGGTGGGGCCGAGCTCCCAGGAGGAGGGGACAGGGGCCAAAGAGACCCTGCAAGTTTTCAGGGTGGACCAAGGGAGCAGGGCAGCCTCAGTCACAGTCGCCTTAACCAGGTGTCCCCGAGCCTCCTCGTGGTGCCTTTTCGCCATGCCGCCGATGCAGAATTCGCTTGCACACACCTGGGTCTAGTGGCTGAGTCCCTCGGACCCAGCGTTCACAGAGAGATCACAGTGAGCGGCAGTGACCTGAATATGTAAGCCGTGGGCGGCGGCGGACTGCTTGGGGGTGGGGAGCAGCAGGTGTGTGGGGCTGAGAGGGCGTCCAGGGGATGGGTGCAGACCACCTGGCTGCGGTCTGCAGAGAGGCCATGCTTTGTGGAGTGCGTTGGCGCCTGACCATGGTCTGGGAGTTGGGGGGGGCTCTAAAGGATATGTTGAATATTGGGGGGAGGGGCAGGGGAGACCTGAGCAGGGGTGCTGTGATTCTGTTTATCCTTTATTTTAGCCTCCTCACTGCGGAAAATTCCTACCTTCTGGAGGTTTCAATCTCCGCCTTGCTGGACCACCTTACAATGGTGCTGCCATTAGTGGAGGGTTTCCAGCCATAGTTTCTGGACAAGCCTCAGCTGCAGAAGAGGATTCAGTTTTCGTCATCAATCCTCCATCCCCAGGCAGTGACTTCGATAGTTCAATGATTCCTCAGATGCCTTCCACTTTATTTGTGGGGGCTCTGTTTCTTCTCTAGAACGCTCCCTGGTGCATAAATACTTGTTCTGCTGAAAATAAAATGAACTGCTGTTCGATGTCTGTTTGTTTTTATCAATGGCTCTTCCAATTTTCCTTCCATTTGTCCTTGGGAGAAGAGAGAACCTAGGGTGTAAATAGACAAGGTAATTGAAGATAGTTTAGGAAATGGAAGAAAATGAAAATCAAGTTAGTCTTGCCTTTCAGCATTTTGAGGCACATTTCCACTGTGATGGGAGATTTGAAGTCATACATAAAATAACAATTGCAAAAATGCAGGTTTTATTTCCAAGTCTATTATTATAATTGTCTCTTCATTTTTTCATGTGCATTAAGTTGGTTACTTTCAAAACATATTCAAAAATATGTTTTCAATGGAAGCAAAAATACACTACAGCTACAATGTAAGCAAGACCTGCCTGAACTACATAGTGCGACCTTGTCTCAAAAAAAAATTGGGCCAGGAGTTTAGCTCAGTTGCTCAAGTGCCTGCCTGGGAGGTTGTGAATTCGATCCCTGGTACCAACAAAAAAATAATACACTACAGCGTAATTACTGAGCATTTAAACTGCTCAGTGTCCCACCTCCTGGTTGAATGAAGATTCATAGAGATTCCTGTATATTGATCCCTTCAGCAATGGTGGTTTGGTTCATAGTTACTGCAACTCACAGAAATACATTCATCTGCATAATGATTACATTCTGTGAGGGAGTTCACACATGTATATAACAATCTTTTATGACAGGAAGTCATAACCACATAGAGGAAGAAGCCCACTGAAGTTAGGTTTCTACCCCCAACACACACTAAAATGGGTGATGGAGCATTATCTTACCAGCTGCCTACATTTCAGAGATGGCCTTGACAAAGATCTTCCATGGTCATAAAGGTGTCAAGAGGCCTTTTCCCTTCTTTTAGCTTTCAGAAAAGTTTATATCCCTTTTAGACAAAGAAAAGGCTTACAAGTTCTCTTAAGTAAATGCTTTAAGTCCAGAAGATGTCTGTTCTAAACTAAGAATTAAATCCTTTAGTCTTCATTTGCATGTGTTCTTTACTATCTCTGAAAAGTATATTGCAAACATATCTTGCAAACATGCAGAGTTCACACTGTGTCTACGCTGTGTGGTTTCATCAGGTTTTCTTCATAAGCAATCATGTGCAAATAAAGGCCACCGTTTTCTTCTCCGTTCCTACCTGGATGCCTTTTGTTCACTGATTCCTCTCCTCAGCAGAGTTGTGCTTTCTTGCTGCTTCCGATCTCTAGTAGTTGCTGGTTGGATATCTCCTCCGAGCCTCATCCTTGACAGCTGAGAACCCCTGTATTGTTAGAGGGATCCACGAGCTGTGCTTGGGAATGTTGTTTGGTGGGTTGGTAAAGGTTTGGTCTTTTTGAGCCTTGCTTTGATAATGAACTGCGGGGATTTTGAGCAGGTACCGGTGGTAGAGAAATATTTCCACAGGGCACAGGCAAGACTCTTGGGGGCCCTGCCAGTGCCCACTGAAGGATGAGACTTTCTGTCCTCCTCATTTCTGTGGGTGGGATGCATCACTGATCTCTCCTGAAGAGCTGGACTGGCTTACTCTTCATCCATTTGAGAGGTAAATGCTTTAGCGGCATCTGCCAGTTTCCTCATGCGCTTTTTCTCATGTCTGGTCTGCTGAATCCTCAAATGATCCCCACTGACGTTGGGCAGGTTTCTCTTTCTCTGTGGCTATCTGTTCTTTGGCCTTCTGGACTGAAAGCATCACCTACCCAAACTTTGAATCGAATCATTTTCATGTTCTAAACTCAGCGCTTTCTGTTCTATTTGTTCTCTCTCTCTCCCTCTCCCTCCCTCCCTCCCTCCTTTTCTTTAATATACTAAGAATTGAACCCAGGTCTTGTGAATGCTATGCACACTACTGATGAACTCTGTCCTTGGCATCCTTTTCTTTCTTCACCCAACCTTTCCCTGCTAATTACACATTTTTGCCTGAATTCCTGCATTGCTCATTCTTTATTTTTGTGGGGGATTTGAGCACTGGAGTTCTCTACTATGACATTTTTAGTGATGTCACCCAGCAAAAAATCCATGCATCATATTTCAACCCATAAATAAAAAGCTTCTACAGCCAGAAGCAGATAATGACAAAGAATGGAAGGAAGGAAGGTGAAAAAAAAAGAAAAAAAATGAAGATAACAGGTAAGCAAACTTGGGCTCTGGTGATCTGAGGTAAATATAGTTAGTACCAATATTCAGAGGTCTCATTGTCTGATTGTGGATGATGATAAATAAACCTATCTAATTTTTAATTTTGTTGTGCCAAGAGAGTACCAATAACAACTCAAAATAATTTTCAAAAAGTACATTAATTTTTTTTTTTTTGGCACCGGGGATCGAACTCACAACCTCACACCTGCCAGACAGGCGCTTAAGCCGCTGAGCCAAACTCCCGGCCCTAGTATTTTGAGGCAGGGTCTCACTATGTAGCTCAGGTTGGCCTTGTGCTCACCTTGTAGTCAAGCCAGCCTCAAACTCACAACGCTCCACCTACCTCAGCCTCTGGAGTGCTGGAATTAAAGGCATGCGCCACCACGCCCGGCTAAAGTGCATTAATATTAAGAGATTGCCAATCTAGGATTAGAGGTCTCATTTGACCCAGCTATTCCCCTTCTGGGTATTTTCCCAGAAGAATTAAAAACATCATACCACAGCAATACACACACGTCCATCTATAATGTAATAGAATTTTAGCAGAAATTTAAAAATCAATTAGTAGCTTGTTGCTGTATTGAGACATGTTATGCTCATCCTGTCTGTCAGATAATTAAACTGCTAAACTCTGTCAACCCTGACAGTCTCCACCCAGGTGCTTCTCACAGATAGCCTGCCATGACAACTTGACTGCAGTGTCTGTGTTTTCCTACTTAAAAATATATCATGCTTTTCCAACATGCTTCAAGGACTTTCTTACCTAGAAGAGTTGGCCCAGTGAAGGACACATTTAACTCTCTCTCTGCCACTCACCATCCCCTCCCAGAATTTTCCTGCCTTGTGATAAACAATTCCTTTTTAGTAGACTTGCCTAAAAAATATGCCTGAAAATATATGACATGATTCATATAATCAATTATATAATAACTTGCTATCAGTTTTTGTACTTCCTGCTTGCAGATCCTATATAAAATATACCAAAGCTGACTTAGGGCTGGTGATTTGGAACTGAACTTACCGCCAGCCCACCAGCCAAATAATTTGCCTTCCAACTTCCTGGTGCAAGGCATCTTCCTTTCAGTTTGATACCAGGTTTCTGCAGCATTCTTCCTGTGTCAGCTGGGAAGACAGAGTGCTGATCAGTTTGGGTCACTGGTGAAGACCTGTTGGCTGAAGCAGGGACTGGCCCACTGTCCTGAAAATGAGAAGGTGCACCTTCCAGTCCCTTTTCTTGTAGTATCCTCAGTGGTCCAGGAGTGGGTGCCCCTGTGTGACAAAAGAGACCTCACTGGACCAACCGAAGGAGATAGATCGCAATCAGTTCCGTAACTCAGGCAAGGTAGGATTGACCCAGGACATCCCTCAGTCAGTCTGTCAGTATCCATCTCCTGCATGAGACAAAGGAGGAATTGATCATTCCTTGCCTGTGGTAGGTCAGTCAGTTTCAGTTTCAGACAGATCTTACCCCTGGAATTGGGTGCTGGAATGTATTGACCTCTGTGTGCCTGCATGTGAATGCGTGGACTAAAAGTGAATGGATGATATAAACAATAAGTCATTCCATCTATGCTCCATAGTGAGAGCTCCCCTTCGGGAACTTGAGTGAGCCCTAACCTGCAGTTTTGTGAACTCATCTACCTCAATACTACCAGCAGGCTCTACTCGAAGGCTTGAGAGGACATAATGGAGAACCTACCAATGCTTCTTTTAGTCCACATGGTCCCAACAATGGTGACAGCCAAGTAGACAGATGGACACCAATGTGGTCTGTCTTTTGGGAGGGGCACCCACCCTTTGCCACAAAAGCATTCAAGGGCACAGTACACACACACCATAGGGAGTTAGTATGAGGGCAAGCCAGGGCAAAACCATTGTCCTAGACTGCATGATGGAAAACATCAGGAAAGGCTTCAAGATCATTATGGAGTAAAAATGGAAGTCCAGTGCCCCTGTACCTTTTGTGAGGTTGACTGGATGCACCTATGCTCTGAATGGTCACCAGAGGGAACCCTGGAGGTAGGAATCATCTGCCAAATCCAGTGCCCCTGTACCTTTTGTGAGGTTGACTGGATGCACCTATGCTCTGAATGGTCACCAGAGGGAACCCTGGAGGTAGGAATCATCTGCCAAATCTGAGACAAGGTGATGGACCTCCCACCGAACAGCTGCCGTAATCAATTCCCCTACATGGACTGCTGGCTTGGACTGTGTCAGAACCCTCAACCTTGGCTTCATGCCTGTGCCTGTCAGCAAAAATATTCTCTCCTTGTGATAAAAAAACAATCAGCAAAATCACAAGCTCCCTATAAAAAAAGAACCAAAGAACCAAAAAGAATTACCCCATCTTGCCTGATGGTTCTTACAAAGACTTCCCTCCTCTGTGTCTGGGTGGCCACCTAGATCCACAGGGACAATACCACCTTTGCCACTCCAAGAGGGAGCTCCTAGTCAGCAGCCATTTTGTTTCTCCAGATTCTTCTGCCTCTTCATGTGTGCCAATACCACACCACTTTTGGCATCACCTGGCCCCCAGGAGCCACCTGATTCATGCCCCATCTGCCATAGTCTCCACTCAACCCATATCCAAATGCCCCTGTGGCAATATGCTAGTGGACAAGGGGGACCAAACCAATTTTACTACCAGTCTTTCAGCTGCACTGACCTCCTCAACTGGAGTCATTATACTCCCTCATACCAGGAAAAGCCCCAGGCTATGATCAATATGCTGACCTCAATTTTCCAGATACGTCAGCCCACCTGGAATGACAGCCAACAAATCCTCATGACACTCTTCAGTACTGAAGAGGAACATCAAATACAGGAAGGGGTTTGTGCCTGGCATCTGGCTCAAGCCCCGACACAGTTGCTGATCTGACAGCCTGGATGAATGACTCACTTCCAGTGACCAGGCCAGATTGTGACTACAATACACCAAAGGTTAAACAGGCTCATAAACAGTATTACTTGGGCCTCTTAGCCAGTCTCCAAGCTGGGAGAAAAACATGTCAAAGACTGATGAATTAATTCAAGAAATTACTGAGAGCACAGCAAAGCTTTATGAGAGACTATGTGAGGCTTCCCAAATGTGTTAGTTATTTTGCTCTCATTGCTGAGACAAAATACCCAACACCCAAAATGAAGGAAATAAAGCTTTACTTAGCTCAAAGTTTGTGGAGATTTCAGTACATAATCACCTGACTCCAAGGCAGGCTGGCATGCCACAGGGGCAGCCATTCATGGCAGTGGCAGGTACAACAGACAGCAAGAGCAAAAAGAGAGGAGAGTGAGAGAAGACTTTTCTGTCCATTATATTATATATAGGCCACACCCACCCTAGGGAGGGTGTAGCACTCACACCTATGATCCCAGCATTAGACCATGAACTAATCATAAATTCTAGAAGCCTGACACCATGACTACATGAAGCTTTGGGAGGACATCCATACATAGACCACAACATTCTGCCCCTAGCCCCCCAAAGACTCATGCCCACCCTTTATGCAAAATACCTTTAGTCTACCTGTAAGAGTCTCCAAAATCTTAAGACTTTCAGTATTGCTGAAAAATCCGAGTGCCAAGTCTCCTCCAAGGTATAAGGCAATCTCAGAACTGCAAGACCCTGTACAAATGAAAAGTTAAACACTTCCAACATTCAATGGCACAAAATAAATATTACCATTCTAAAAGTTACAAACAAAGGAATACAAAGGATTGGGACCAAAGAAAATCTAAAATCCAGGAGGGCAAATATTAAGTCCTGTAGTTTCATGTGGAACATCTGAAGCAATCTGTGGCAAATTGTGAACTTCGAAAGGCTTATATGGCTCTACATCTATGGCGTTTCTGGTGGCTATAGCTCCCACAGCTTCTCTCTTAGGCCCGGTCTGCTCAATCCTTGTAGCTTTCCTTAGATGATGCATGTACCTGGCTTTTCCAAACTTCTGAGCTCTCCACTGCACCTTTGGCTTCACCCTCATAGCGTCACACCCTGCCCTCTGAAGGGCACACTGCCTAGGCTCTCACTTCTGAAATTTGGGTAGAAGCCTTTTTCATCTCAGAACTCTTATATTCTGCATGCACCTAAAACTAGTGCCACATGGATGATGAAGGTCCACTGCCAGCTGGAGCAGTGGTCAGGTTTTCTTCTCTCTTGGCTGTAGGGATGAAATTCTTGGATCACTGAGCACTTTAAACCTGATTTGGAGTAAAAACTCTATAGGCTACCACCATTTTGGAACCTGTAGCAGCCACTGCTGCCATTCTGGAGCATAATTTGGCTGCCACTATTCTGGAACGTGGTATGACCAATGCTATTCTGGAATATGATGCTCTGTGGCTTTCTTCTCAAAGCAAAGTCTTTCACTTTTGCAGTTTGGAGTCTGCAGATGGTGATGACTTGCTGCTTCTTGTGATGCCCTCATGCCATCCTTTCTATTATGTTGTTTCTTCTCTGCAATCAGGATCTCCTCTGCTGTATCTCTGCAATCCATAGCTTTACTGGAGCTTACTCTCTGGTTAAACTCACAACGTTTTAAATCATTCCACTGGGATCTTTGCTTTTGTTTCACAACATAAACCTGGCTAAAAGTCCCCAACAGCAGCCATGCCACTGCTCCAACATTTGACTGCCTTGAAATTTCTTCCACCAGATCAGTTAGTCCACTGCCTTTAATCTCAGTCTCAGCCAAAGTCTCTGGACATGTGCAAAATGCAGACAAACTTTCTTACAAGCTGTAAAACATATTGTCTGGAGTCCAACAACCAACACAGTCCTTTTCCCCAGCAGAAACCTCCTAATTCTGGTCTTTATCAGCAGGATTTCTATCAGACTTCTGGTCTTATGAGCTCTGAGCAGAATGTCCAATACAGAGCAGTGTGAGGCATACAAGGGCTACTCTTTCAGGTGACATCTCTGAACATTTCCAAACACTTCCCACAAGCCATTGCCAAAGGCTCTAGTACCCCATGGGCAGGTATGGTGACAGCAATAACACCACTCCACTGGTACCAAATTCTTAGTCAAGGATTGCAAGGAATGAATTACATGCAGGACACAGCATTCATAGTTTTATTTATAATGGTCACTCAAGGAGTCAAATACAAAGAAAGTGCAGGAAATCAGTCCACAACACTAAAGACCTAGAAAATCCAGCTGAGGGCCTGGATCCCGTGGTAATAATCTGCATGAGATCAACTGAAAACCTAAAGCCTATTGTAATGCCTCCCAGAAGTCCAAGTGGAGGACTAGAGCCCATGAGAATGACTCAAGCAAATCTATTTCATAGATTTTCACTGGGAAGACCCAAAGGTCAGTGATGGAAGCCTCAAAGTATGTGCAAGAGGGATGAAGTATCTGTGTCACTAGGTTAAAGGATCTTCACTGGAGCCAGGAAGCAACACTCAAAGTAAGGACCAGGGCTCGCCTGAAAATACTACAGCCATCCTCAGCAACATCAAGGTCCTGAGTTCCTCTGACAATGAGAACAGCCAAGTTCATATCAGAAAGGCAGTTTAACAAGCTTCTAGTGGAGATTGAACATCATACTATCTTCCCCTCTGGAGCCAGGAATTGATGCTCTCCCACAACGTGAACCACAGCCATTCTCAGCAACAAGGTCCCAGGCTCCTCTGAAGATAAGAGACAAGTTCACATCAGGAAAGAAGCTCAACAAAATCCTCCAGGAGAACCCACAGCAAAAGGACAACCCATGGCAACAAAACTACCAGCACCAAACAACAGCAAACACTCTTTCTCTCCAGGTCTCCTTTGTATGCTGGCAGCAATCCTCAGGTGGGCCATCTAAATGCAGCACCATGCTGACTCAGTTCAGCTGGTGTTTAAATTGACCATTAGTTTTCAGTCCACCACATTGAACCTAGTCCCCATTTGATCTTTTGGCCCCAGAAAATCAACAGATGGTATATTCAATCTTAATAACACAATCTACTCCAGACATTTGGAGAAAGACTCAGAAAGTTGATGGGTTTGCTGGCATAAATGCCACTCAGCTGCTCCAGATAACCTAAAAGATTTTTTATAAATTGAGACAAGAAAATAAAGAATGCAGATGGCATCATACTGCTCTTTTGGCTGCAATCATGGGAAAGCACTCTCCAAGAGGTACCAGAAAGGTCAGTCATGTCACTGAGGTCAGGGCGACAACCAAACTTTAAAGGGACCTCAATTCAAGACCGGTGGTTACCCTTATCCTTTGGCCCCAAACCAATGTGCCCAATGCAAGCAACTGTGACTCTAGAAAGACAAATGTTCTCCCTGCATTAAAGATCAACAGGACTCCAGAGAATTAAATTTGCCACCACTTGGATCTCTGGTCTCGATTTTTAATGACCATGAGTAAGATAGACCAGACTCTATTACATTGGGCCCCCAGGAACCCACGGTCATAATCAAAATCGGAGGAAAAGCCAACGACTTTCATGGGAGATAGTGAAGCCAAATATTCTGTTGTTATCCAAACTATTGCGTCTCTGACCTCAAAGAAAATCCAGTTAGTCGGGGCCACAGGAGTACCTTCTGAAAATAGATTTTTACCTTAGTCAGACTTGTGAAATCAGAGAGCATCACATCAAACACCAGTTCTTATACATGCCTGAATGCCCCATACCCCTTCTGGGATGTGATCTTTTTGCTATACTGAGAGCCACCATAACTTTCAGTCAGACAAGCCAGCCTCTCTTTCTTTCCAACCTGAGACTACAGACCTGATACTGACTTTAACAATTCCCAAAGAAGAAGAATGGCAGTTATAGCAAACCAATCATATGGCAAAAAAGGATCCAGAGACTTTAAAATCTTTAATCCCAGTGGTATGGCCCAAAGACTCACCTCCAGTACTTGCTATAAACCATGCCCCATCACTATTGGCCTCAACACTACTGTCACTCTAGTTGCCATAAAACAATACGCTATGTCTAGGGAAGTCTGTCTTGGCATCAAGGCCCATATTGCCCACTTGAAACAATTTGGACTTTTAATAGACTGTCAGCCTCCCTGGAATACCCCATTACTTCTCCATAAAAAAGTCCAATGGAGAATATCAACCAGTGCAAGATCTCCAGTCAGTTAATGCAGCCAAAATGATTTTACATGAAACAGTCCCAAATACATATACTCTCCTGGGCAGGCTTCCTCCTGATGTCACATGGTTTACCTGCCTAGATCTAAAAGATGCTTCCTCCTGAGAGTGGTCCCTGACAGTTGTCCACTTTTCAGCTTCGAAAGAGAAGACCCTGACACAGGATGAAAGGGGAAATTTGCATGGACTAAGAGGCATTGCATGTTGTGAAAATGCTCAAGCCTGAGGTCACAGGAGGGCAGATTCAGGGAAGGTGAGGACTAGGACTGTGCATGAAGACTCCCAGGATGCAGTCTCTTCACTTCACAAGCCTACACATGGTTCGTTCTGGGCGTCAGGTCTGGCCCTGATGTGTCCTCCAGCCCAGCAACCCAGGCGGTCTTCTCTGAGAGGGAAAGCTCAGCAGTGTCTCCACCCTCCGTGGTGGATGCGTCTTACCCTGGGGCTCCTCACTGAGAGCACCTGCCATGGCAGACAGACACACCAGGAAAGGAAAGGGAGCAAAAGTGGCTTTCGAGGGTCACTGGGAACAAAGGGAGCAGAAAGCACAAAGGACGTCAGGGGTGTGTGGAGGATGGGAAGGAGCCAATGCATGAGTGTGAAAGCTCTGGAAGAGCCTAGGGAATTGGAGGTGCTCTGGGGTTGTTACAGGAGACACTTTCTCGGGCAGATGGTGAAGGGGGCGGCCAGGTCTCCTTATTATTGAAACATTGGGATCTTTTTATTCTAACCCATGTGGTGGGATGAATATCTGGGGGCAAACAGGTATTTGAGGCACAAAGATGCCTGTACACTTGGGAGGCACAGGCGTGAGAGCAGAGTGGCGTCACACCTGCAGAGCTGTGCCTCACTGGGCCTTAGCTTCTGCAGCTCTGACCCCTTCTCTGGGTCTCCCGTCTTGCTGCCATCTGAGGAGCACACTTTGCACATCGGGGCTGGCTCCCTCCTGAAAACATTATCTGCTGTTGAGAAATCCAGCCACGAAAGTGACACCCCATGAGTCTTGAACTAGACCTTCCAGACCCTTACTTCCAGATCTTTCTCAACTTTTAAGTCCTCCTTGTATTTCCACAGAAATAAGATTCACCTTTGCGGAGTCCTATCAGGAACCCAGAATTTATGTAATAAGAATGGGTGTGGCTTTTTCTTCTTCCCCAAGTGTTGTTTGACTGTGCTGTTTTGCTTGATGTTTTTGCAGCCTCTCCAAGTGGCATCCGTGTCAGAACTACAGTGGTCTCTCACTCATTGTGTCCCAGGGCCTCACAGGGGAACTACTGGGCATTCACCATGAGCCATGTGCTGAAATGTTAGCTTGTGTTTTATCATGGAATCTTTGCTGCAAGAATTTATTATCAGTCTCTTGCAGTGTAATATCTCTGTGAAGTAAATAGTGTATGGTTTTATAATGCGTATTTGATCCTTTTGGAAAGTTGGTGCCACAATGATAGTTTCAGATAGCACATTTGAAGTTGTTACTACAGCCCAAAAACTCTCCACATAATCCCCAGCATCAAATCTAGGCTTCTTGTTCAGGACTGATTTACTCTGTCATCTTTGTCTAATTGAAGTCACATCAAGTATATATCCTTATGCAAGAGGCCTTGTTCATAAACCAATTTCTGTGAACCTATTCCTCCTGGAAACTTCAACCAACCTTCTCTGCCCATACAGCATACCCAGTCTCATACTCCACACATTTCTGCCTCATGTATCCATTTCTAACAGTATTAGTCACACTGTTTTTAAGAGCCTTTAGCAATGCCTTATTAGTCTACTACACAGTTTCTTCAAAGCCAGACAGGAGACTAAGAAACATTCTGACTTCCTTAAGAAAAGATATTTATGGAGCCTCCCAATGAAATTACTCTTGCAGGGTAGCTTATTAAACCCCCATAATGCAACAACAAGTAGAAACACTGAAATGACCCCCAGGATTTTGAGGCAAATATATTTTTATCGACAGGCACTCATCAGGGACGCTCCCAAAATATCAGGCCCTGATCTCTGGTGATCTAGGGCTAATATGAGATGAGCAAGCACGAAGTACAGAGATAGAATGAGCTCTCAGTTGGGGATTGGTTTATACAACGTGCATCATAGTGATCAGCTACGCATCACGGTGACCAGCCTTTTCTAGGAGGCAGAAGCAACCGGAACTAGAACAGGAACTGTTACCTGGACAGTAAGAAACTGAAGTATACTGCCAGAAGGGGGACATTTTCTGTTATATTACATTTTATCCTGTGTACTGAAGTATATTTTGTCCAGACAGAATGAGATAGTAAGTTGTCCAATGGAAACACAGTGGGAAATTTAGAGAGAAAGATAAAACATTATATACATACACATGTCTGAAGAAATAGGATAAGAAAAACACGAATGTGCAGGGTCTTTACCATATATGAAAATGACAGAAATATGAAAAAAACAATCAGATTTATTTTGCCTGATGCAAATTGCTGATATGAATGACTAAGAGACCTGCATTCAGAAATGCAGATAGATGTAGTCTGTGATGATACAGACAATCTAAGAGAAGATATGAGATTTGATCTGAAACATGAGGGAAGTTGATTATAAAATCACAACAATGGTACATTAGTGCCTGGTATGTCCCAGGCAACAGAGAAATCCTTAGCATAAAGTTCCTCTATGTCACTCCAGCACATTAGGTTGGTTTATATTAAACCTTTACCTAACAGATGAAGACACTGTGGCTAGGTGCTACACAAACTTGCACAGCTATTTGGTTTAGGCTGGTTGTACTCCTATAATATGCAAAGTAACTACTGTAATTCCCAGCATGTCAAAACACACAGGTAAATTAAGAAATAAATATCAGCACAGAAGTATTTCATATGACAGTCTTCCTAGATATTTTTGAGAATAATACAGGGGAATTGTTTGTTTGAGGCCATTTTTGCAGTATAGATAGAATAATGAGACCCTGTCTCAAAAGCAAAACCAAAAACCCAGAAAAGCCAAAGTTGCACATCTGGTAAAAAGAATGCCTGGAATGTAAATCCAAGTAGCATGATTGCAACTCCTTCACATAACCACATTCATAATAATGGATAAATAGTGATGGTTTGTTCTTTCTAGACAGATTAAAGCTCATGGCATTGACATAACACTAAGTGTGAATGCAAAAGTGTCATAGTAGAGAGGTATAATATTCCCACAAAATTTCATGTGTTCAGAGATGACGACGTTGATAGGACTATACCGACCAGTGGGTTAGTTCTTTGAGAGTTCATAGGTGATTGTACTGATAGAAGGAGGGGCCTGTTCTAAGGCGATAGAGGACTTGAAAGGGTAACATTCAAGTTTATATTCTTATGCACAATTCCTTTCTTCCTTCTTGGTCTCCTCTTCTTCTCCCTCCTCTTCCTCTTATCTTCCCTTCCTTTCTTTCCTCCTTCCTTCCTTCATTCTTTTATCCCTTGCTAATCCCTCTTCTTTGTCTCTCTTTCTCTTTTTTCCCCGGGTTCTCTAGGTTAAGAAACCATCCCTTGTATGTCATGTCACCATTCTATTTATGCTTTGCAGTCACTCATCATGCATGGACTGCACAGTCTGATATTTCAATGAAAAAGAAACTTCAACTCCTTTAAGTTGTATTAGACTTTATTTTTCCCCTTGCATAGGAAAATGATTCATACAAACTGATCTGTGAAGCACAAGTCAGGAGACTTATGGGATCTAAGTGCAAGGACCTGTGTGTTAGTATTCATCACAGAGATCACATTGTTTTCTTCTGCTTAGCTCTCTAATATCTCTTGATGTGTGCGCCTAATACCACAGAACTCCCATCCACATGTAAAGGCAAGAGCAAAAACCCACAAAATGCTCCTTGCTACAGGGTGCAATTAAGCTGAATCTGGATGAATGTGATGGGTCAGATTTATAAAATCAGAAGTCACTAGAAACAAAAACCAAGACCTTTATAGTATGTTAGAATATGGAGAAATGTGCATAGTCCAAAAATACTACAAGAACATGATCATGGGTTTGCGTTGCTCATGAGCTATGGGGGCAGTTTTTGCTTGGACAGATGGAGAGAATAGACAGTTTTGCTCTTGGCCATTGCAGATATTTCAATGGCATTTGCTGGGATCCATATTGCTTTTATGGTTCCTGGGGTGAAGGACTTAGAGAAAACATGTAAATAAAGAAGAGATAAAGCTGGGGTCTTGTGGAACCCTTACTTTCCTGATGGGAGGAAGGAAACTCCTAGACCACTGTAGCACATTTATTTATATACTCAGAAGGATGATGTCAATTTCAACCCCCCTGCCTAACAACTCATTGCTGGGATTGTCTAGGGGCTTGGTGTTTTCCTGGGCTGAAGAAACTTCTTCATGTGGCTTGCCATGGGCACTCTGTTTTTGGGATGACCATGCACTGGCCATGCTGCATCCCTGCACATGTGGTCGATTTCCAGCTTTAACAGCTCCCAACAGGCATTATTTGAATTTGGGACCACACAGTACCTGTTCCACAAGCACTACAATGTGGTCAGGCCCATTAAAATGTGGATTATTAAGCTAGCCCATTTGTGGTTTGGGAACATGGTGACCTCTCAGATGGTGATTCCCTATGTATGAATCAAGTTCATTTTGACTCTACATTGCTGATTTGCTTAACTGCTCATCACTCAAGTACATAAAATGTTTTAGCATCCTTAACAGATGTGTCCTATGGGCTTCCAAATTGATGACAGGGAAGGTCCTTAGCCAAGGTAGGCCTAGAATTGTTCTAATTTATGTATCAACATAGTGAGTGCTCCCAACCATTTTGTTTGTGTAAATATTGCTTTGAGCTGTCCTGTTCATGACCATATGGTGGTGTTTTGGACTTAAAGATTAGTAAATGGTGGATGGGAAAGGTTTACTCCGTGTGCACAGTGGCTATCGGCCTTCAGGATCTGATTAAGCATTTGTTTTATGGACTTGTTAGGTAAATACAGAGAAAGTTTCTAGAATAAACTTTGGCATTGGCCATTTTCATTTGATTTCTTATCTGACAGCATATTTGTATTATTTTGGAACTGAGCACCAGGAAAGTATCATAGTGAGGAAGTTTTTAAAATTATGACAACTGATTGTCTCTCACTAGCTGCCGCTCAGTGTTGTTTTACATTTTTTGAACGACATACATTGTATATGACACAATTTGTTGGATTGAATTTCAAATATACACTGAGCTTTTTGCTGCACGCCCATAATGCCAGCACTCAGGAGGCTAAGGAGTAAATTTGAAGCCAGCCTGAGCTACATAGTGAGGCCCTGTCTCAAAAAAATTTAAAAAATCAAATATACTTTCTTTATATGTTATTTTTCAAAAAATGGTAACCTCAACTAAAGATTTGGGTGCACTGGTGGGCTCAGAGCTATGTAAGTGCCACCTTATTTGACCTTCAGTAGCACTGACACTGTTTGGTCTTTGGTGTCGCTTGTGTCATTAATCATCATTATGTCAGCAAAGTGCACCCTGATGCCTTCTGCACGTTTCCAAAAAATTTTTGAAGATAATTACAATTCACAAACAATGAATGTAGCCATTTGCTTCACAGATATTTGTTACTTTAAGCCACCCCAAATCCTATTTTTCATTTTATTTAAAAAGTGAGTGTAGGAATTTTTTCTCCTCATGATGTTAAAGTCATTTTGACTTATTTAAATTTATGTTGGGCTATGCACCACAAGAATTGTTCAAATGCATGTCTTTTCTTGTACACATTTGTAAATGGATTTTCTTGGGAGGTGCTTGTAGTTTTAGGTCACTGTGAATATTCTTTAATTGCTCTTGTTATTCAAGATTGGACCTTAAGCAACTGTCATTTCTTTGTGAAAAAGGTGCATTTGCTGACAATGTCTTGGATTTGGTAAAAGACTTGAGTACTTTGAATAAAATTTGTTTGTTATTGACAATCCTGTATCAGCCTTTGATTTTTTTATTAATACATATTTTCAGTACATAATGATTGCATTCATTGTGGAGAGTAGTTACATGCACACAACACATCCTAATTCTTTTTCTTCCTCTCCCCTCTCCTCCTCCCCTCCTCCATCTCTAAATCCCATTCTCATTTGCAAAAGACCTACCTCTGTTTTCTATTCTATGTCTGTTATTTTGCTCTTTAAATTATTTGTACTGTGGTTTTCTCATGTAAAAACAGTTATGTGGTATTTAAGTTTGTGTGTCTGATTTATTTCCTTCAACATTATGTACCCAAGGTGCATCTCTTTTCCTACAAATGATACAAACTTACCTCCAGTTAAGGTAGAGCAGTAACCAATGTGTATAAATACCACACTGTAAATATCCAGTCATCTGTTGAGTGTCATGTAGGCCACTTGCAAGATTCAGTGTTTATGAGGTGTGCTGTTACAAAACATGGGTCTGCATGTATTATTAGTATGCTGTGGTATGACGTTTTAACACTTTTGGGGAGATACCTACAAAAGTAATAGCTGGGTCATTTGGAATCTCTAATTTCAGTATTTTGCTGAATGTCCATGTTGATTTACTTTCTGGTTGTACTAGTTTGAGTTCCTACAAAAAACTTAGAATTGCTCCTTTTTCCACACAGCCTTGATAGCAGTCATTATTGTTTGATTTGTTGACCATGGTCATTCTTTCTGGAATAAGAAAGTTCACTGCTGTTTTAGTTTATATTTCTCTGCTGGCTGGGGAAGTTGAACATTTTTTCAAGTATTTATTGGTCATTAGAACTTATTGTCCCTTTCAGAAGTGTCTATTCATTTAAGTGGGCCATTTTTTGGTTAGGTTTTTTATTTTGCAGTTCTAAATGTGTGAGTTCTTTATATATTCTAGATTTTAGCCCTGTGTAAGGCATCTATCAAGCACAAATGTCTTTTTCTGCTCTTTGGATTACCTATGTTCACACAGGATACTATCTCCATGAATAGAAAAGTGAGAAGTTGCTCCAGCACGTGCAGGTCCAGGACTTGTTCAGTGGAACACGTCTTTGTTTTCATCCACTGACAGCAAAGCTTCCAGAATGCACTGAAGGCTTTCTGAGGCCCAACTGCTTCCAACTACTGAACTGCCTGAAGCCCAAACTGGAGAACACAGTCATTGCCATCCTCATTTGTATCCATTATTGTGGTCCCTTCTGGCAGTTTATTGTCCATCTAGAACCAAAAATTTCAGATTTTGCTTTGTGTCATGCTGAACTTGCCAACAGGTGGGTGGGCAGGGAGCTAAATTTGAGAAAGAACAGCAACATATGAAAATGGAATCACAAGCCGGGCATGGTGGCGCACGCCTTTAATCACAGCACTCGGGAGGCTGAGGTAGGTGGAGCGTTGTGAGTTCAAGGCCGGCTTGGGCTACAACGCAAGCGCAAGGCCGGCCTGAGCTACATAGTGCGACCCTGCCTCAAAAAACCAGGGCTGGGGAGTTTGGCTCAGCGGCTTAAGCGCCTGCCCTGGCAAGCGCAATGCTGTGAGTCCAATCCCCAGTGCCGCAAAAAAAAA
>RJWM01012456.1:0-29212 GCA_004363535.1 Dasyprocta punctata | reverse complement strand
TTCAGCTCTCCAAAGGTATCAAGAAAGTCAAGTCAACCTACAGACCCTCTGTAGCTGTACTGTCCAGAGATTTGGCTTTGAGGCTCCTGTAGTGGCAACTTGAAATTAATGGCAATTGAAACTTTTCTTCTTGGCCACATCTCAGCTTCTCAGAATGTCATGCAGAGGACAATGCAGGATTGGGCAGCACTGTTCTGGCATTCTATGGACACCAGGACAGTAACACCCGACTCTAAGGAAACCTCCTACTGATGGGTAGACCTGAAACAACTCTTTCAGGCTAATGAGGGCACACTGGTGTTTCTGAAAGAGGAAGAGTGCATACGAAATGGAGGAGGAATGCTTACACTAGCACTCAGTAACCCTGAATCGCCATGTATCTTTCAGTCTCCCTTCAAAGCCTTCCAACATCAAGATGTCTGCTGGATCCTTCTTCTGCAAAGGCAGCCCACGATTCATGACTCATTCTGCACTGAGTATGTGTCATTACATACTCATTGTAGTGTCATTACACTAATGGCCACATGTACACTTCTGGCAACTCCTCTTGCCTCAACATCTCAAGTGACTTTCATATAGAACAGACTATTAGGTGTGCACTGTCATTCCTAGGGAACGACACTTTCTGAGTTCATGTCATATGCTAGACACTGGTATAAGAGTGCTGCGTATGTTTGTTCATTTAACATTCTCCCAACATTAGCAGCTGGATGTTGCTGTCATCCTCTGAATGTAAATAAGGTAGCAGTTTGGAGGCTTAGAGGAATAAAATGAATTTGTTCAAGGTCAAATGGTAATAGCCCTAGGGAAATGTACATTAAGCATCCATTTCTATCACCTGTACTTAAAAAGTAAAAATTGTAAAAGTAGCAGATAAACAAACAAACAAACAGTAAAAACAAGCCAGCCAGTCATGGCTGGGTGTACAAGCAACTAGGGGAATGGCTAGGCTGGCATGTCCCTCTAGTATCTACTATTTGTTTTACACTCAGTCATGGTGTTTGTGGGAGAGCCACTGCATGCCTCTTCGACTATAGGTATTGATACCCTCTTGCACTCCAGAAGAAGATGGTGCCAGGTACTGAACTCAAAGTTGAATTTCATTGAGGATAATTGGCCTTTTGAAAGGAGAAACAGGTGAGGGGTGTACCTCAGTGGTACAACACTTGTCGAGCATGCATGAGTCCTTGGGTTTCATTCCCAAACAAGAAAAAATAAGTTAGAAATAGATAACAGGAGAATGAAGCAGTAGACAGGTACTGACTGAGGTCACAGTTCAGTCAGAGAAGTGAAAAATAATAACAGACAATCACTATTACAGCCCTTTGGTAGCCTTATCTGCCATGTGTCAGACAAGTAAGTTAGATTTCATCCTTCCATAGATTCAGACATGTGGAGGCTTTGTAATTCCTAGGGATTATGTTTTAAAAGAATAGATTTCAGTTTCTTCAGAAAGCACTCACATTAGTAAGCCCTTTGTAGTCAGTGCTTTCAGAAAGGGCAATTAAAGGCTTATACTCAGGTATGGGTTTGCAGAAAGAATAAGCTCTACCTCAATGCAATCAGAGAAAAACTTTAAAAGATAGTTAAGATCATCCCAGGAAGGTGAGATGAAACCCTTAGAAATAATTTTGAAGAATTTTACTATACAAAGATGGAGCTGGATAAAGTCATTTGTGTTGAAATTCTATACATTTTTGAAGGTCAAGATTAAACCCCAGCCAAAAAGAAGGTTGAAGGGCCAGGAGTTTGGCTAAGTGGCTTAAGTGCCTATCTGGCAGGCTCGAGGTTGCAAGTTCGATCCTTGGTGCCGCAAAAAAAAAAAAGAAAAAGAAAAAAGAAAAGAAATAAAGAAAGAAAGAAAAAGAAAGTTGAGAGAAGTCTGTGTAGAGTTTCATGAAAAAGAGAATCTTTGTCAGTTGGATCTATGGGTCCCTTGACCCTGAGACCACATTTTCCCCTTTATGCACGGTGTTCTATTGCTTTTGATTTCCACAGGGAGGCAGTGTCACTGTAATAGCAGTGTCAGCTCTGGGTTTAATAGCATGGTGTGTTTTTTTTTTTTTTAATTTAAGAGAAAATGGACACAGAAGAGAGAAGCAAAAAGCAAAAAAAATCCAACAAACAACAACAACGAATCTGATATAACAACATTATAGGTTTACACAATGAGGTGGTTGAAATTTGACAGTAGTTGCAATATTGCATATCATTACCTTCAAAGGGGTTGTTCAGATTAACAGATATAGACATGTAAAATTGATCTAACCATGAGTATTAACTGTTTTTTTAATAGCTAATGCATTTAGTAATATAGTCATTTTAACTGTCTATGTATACCTATTTGTAAATTGATGTCTTTTCCTTATATACAATGTTACAACCACTGTAAAATTCCAATCATCTCAGTTTGTAAACCTATAATGTTACAGTATTGGATATGTTATTATTGTTTGTTGGTCCCTTTAGCTTTTTGTTTCTCTTTTCCGTGACCATTCTTTTATTCATTATTGGTTTTATTCTGAGCTATTTTGTTTGATTATATTAGTCCTGATGATATGGGCAGTTATTTTAATGACAACAAGAGGTACTCTAAGGGAAAAGGAGGGAGGAAGGAAGCATGGTGGCTTTTAAATCCTCTGCAGCTTAACAGCTCTGTGCCTCTGGACAATTTACTGTTTATTCTTGGATATCATCTTCACTTTCATAAAAAGGCAAAGGTCATATACATATGTAAGGTTGTTATAAGGACTGAAAATACAGCAGATTGCATGGCGATCAAGCTGCTGAGATACAACAACTCTGTAAACTGTCACCTTCTTTGTCTGTATCAGGAGTATTATTTCCTCTGCAGAAGCGGGTCTCAGTTAGTATTGAACTTGGAAAACCAGTTATTACTCAAACTTTAAATTCAACCTCACTGAGGCACTGAGGTTTGTTTATCTGGTAGTAGTAAGGAACAGGGATGTCTGGGAAAAGATGGAGAAAAGGAAGCAGAAGACAGCAGTACAGTATAGGGGGTAGGTTTTTGCTGGCAGAGCACTCTCCCCACACCCTCCAAACACAATCACATATGCACAATTCAGCCATGGTCAAAAAAAGAAATACCCTCAAATCTGAAGCACCTTCTTCATTTATGGTGTCCAAAGAGACAGATTGTATACTGTGTCAAAGGTTTGCCCTCAGAATCCTCTGATGGGATATCTCGCTTTCTGTTGAACCCTGCACTGATCATTGTATTGGGTATGCTATGTCCCTCCAAGTCCTCATACACTTTTGATGGGGCTAAGTCTGGCGCTTGCTTGTGTTCAGCTTGTTGTCTAGCACTGGGATTGGCAATGTGAGTGTTGTACCCGCCCAGGGGTGGAGCTGAGATACAGTGTAAATGAGGCGGGTCTTCTATTGTGCTTCCACCCTCTCTCTTGCCAACACGCCTTGGTGCTTGTGGCTGCCATGAACAGCAGCCCTGCCACACCACGTTACCTTGGAACCAACTAAGTAAGGACTGAAACTTTCGAGAAACTGTAAGAAATAAACCTTTCCTTCCCTAATTTTGGGTGTCAGGTATTTTGTCTCAGCAAAGAGTAAAAAGTAAGACAGAATTTGGTACCAGAGGAGTGGGGTTGTTGCTGTGACTATTCCTGACCATGTGGTTCAAGAGCCTTTGGAAATGGCTTGCAGGGAAAGTTTGGAAAGGTTTGGAGATGTCGCCTACAGGCATAGAGCTCGAATGGCTTAGGTTATTCTGTATGGGAGATTCTGGTCAGAGCTCAGGAGACCAGAAGGCTCATAGAAAGCCTGCCAATAAAGACCAGGCTCGGGAGGTTTCTGCTGGGAAGAAGGACAACATTGGTTGTTGGACTCCACACGATGTGTGTTACGGCTTGGCAGAAAGTTTGTCTGCATTCTGCCCATGCCCAGAGACTTTGCCTGAGACTGAGATTAAGGGTAAAGGACTAATTACTCTACAGAGAGAAATTATGAGGCAGCCAAATGTTGAAATGGTGGCGTGGCTTTTGTTGGGGACTCTTAGCCAGATTTATGTTGCGAATAAAGAGCAAGGAGACTGGCATGGTGATTTAAAACCTTGTGAGTTTGGCCAGGAAGCTGTGGACTATAAAGATGGAGCTGAGACCTTGATTGCTGAGAAGGAACAAAGTAATAAAAAAGATGGCCTGGGGGCATCCCGGGAAGCAGCGGCCTCCACCCTTTGCAGCCTCAGGACTTCAAAAGTGAAAGAATTTACTTGGAAGAAAAAGTTGCAGAGTGCCCTGTCCCAGAGTGGCGACAAAATGCTGCAGAGTGCCACGTCCTGGAGTGGTGACAGTTGCCAAAGGAGGTCCCAAAATGGAGGCAGCCATGCCAGATTCCAGAATGCCAGCAACATAGAGAAGCTGTTCCTCACAATCAGGTTCAGACAGCTCAGCAATCCAGGCAGTCGACCCCTACAGCCAAGAGAGAGGAAAGTCTGGCTACTGCTCCAGCTGGCAGCAAACTTTGCTGGCATCTACGTGGTGCTGGTTTTAAGTACAAGAAAAGGCTAAGGCAGCTTCCACCTCGCCTGCAGAGAGCAATGTGTAAAGATGTATGGGTGGAGCCAAGGAACATGGATCATCCAAGGAAAGCTATGGAAGTTCAAACCTCTAAAAGTGCCTTGGGGGTGGAATCACTCAAGCCTTTTGGAGCTTGCAACCAGGTTTCTTCAGCTGCTGAGCAGAGAACTCCAGGACTTAATGTTTGCCCTGCTGGATTTTGGACTTGCTTTGGTTCCAATGCCTTGTACTCCCGTTTGTAACTTTTGGAATGGTAATGTTTATCTTATGCCTTTATATGTTAGAAGTGCTTAATCTCATTTTTGTTTGTACAGGGGGTTACAGTTAAGAATTTGCCATAGATCTTGGAGGAGATTTGGGACTTGGACTTTTCAACAGTGCTGAAACTGTTAGGACTTTGGCAACTCTTGGAGATGGACTAAATGTCTTTTGTACTAAGAATGTACATGAGTCCTTGGGGGTCCAGGGGTGGAATGTATTGGGTATGCTATGTCCCCCCAAGTTCTCATATACTTTTGATGGGGCTAAGTATGGTGCTTGCTTGTGTTCAGTTTGTTGTCTAGTGCTGAGATTGGCAATGTGAGTGCTGTACCCACCCAGGGGTGGAGCTGAGATACAGTGTAAATGAGACGGGTCTTCCTTTTGTGCTTCCACCCACTCTCTCACCAGTGTGCCTTGATGCTTGCAGCCACCATGAACAGCAGCCCCACAATGCCACGTTACCTTGGAGCCAACTAAGTAAGGACTGAAACTTTCGAGAAACTGTAAGAAATAAACCTTTCCTTCCCTAATTTTGGGTGTCAGGTATTTTGTCTTGGCAATGAATAAAAAGTAACTAAGACAGTCATGAATAACCTCAGGATGATACTGAGTTCACAAATCATGCATTGGGAAGAGATCTGCCCATCAAAGTGCCTTTGCCTCAGGAATAGCATAGAAGCTGCTGGGTTTCCAGTGAAGCCATGGGGCCTGATAGGAACCCTGCACTATGTATGCATCCTCTGCTCCCATAGAGACCATCCAGCCATGAAGGCATCTGCTGAGGTTGGGATCTCTGGCCAGGAGGGAAGAGACCTGTCTTACTGAAACCAGCTGGATGGACTATACCTGCTGAGAAGAGAGAATTACTATATCAAAGAAGAAAGACATCAAAAGTGGCAGTTTGAGTCTTTTACAATCCTTTTTAAACTTAAATTTTGAATATGACACTATTCTAAATTTACATTTACTTGAAATAAACAGAGATGCTCCCTTTTTCATTTACCTAGTTTCCTCAATTTGGTACACCTTGCAAAACATAGTACAACATTGCTATCAGGATATCCACATGTATACCCTCTTGGTAGACAAGAGTTTACCAGCACATTGATTTGTCCTGTTCTTCGATATTTTCACCCACAGTCTCACTCACCCACCTCTCTCCTGCTACTTCCCACATGCAGCACTCCTGGCAAGCACCATTGCATTCTCACTTTCTATAATTTTGTTGTTTTAAAAATGTTGCATACGTGGAATTGTACAGCATATAAACTTGTGCAAATGGTACTTTTCTTCACTCAGAATCATTTTTTTAAATTGTATTTTAAAGATAGTATGAAATCCACCAAAACATAACAAAACAAAGTCAATCAAAACAAAGCAGTAGAACTCATACAAAACTGCATAGCAGAATACTAGGAAAACAATAGCTACTATAGTATATCTTGTTATTTTCACAATAGTTGACCGTTTCATCAGGTATAGCAAAATCAAACCAAAAAGAAAACAGAATAAAACCAATCAAAACAGAATACTGAATAAAGCAAAACAATTCATCAGAATAAAGCAAAACAGTATGAACAATATTGGGCATCAAAGACAAATTAGAAGAGAATCCCTCATATTTGCTACATTGCATACTGTCATCCTCCCAAGAGATGCTCAGGCTGCTGGCCCCAGGCCTGCAAAATCAATCAAACAATACAAGCATGTAGTTGCTTTATGTACCTTAGTTGTTATCAACTAAGCTGGTCCTCCGAACCAGCAGGTTGCTTATGGGGAACGGGGGGTGGAGGGAGTTGATTCTCAGCCTGCACGCCAGTAGGCTCAGGGGAGGTGCTGATATTTCTCTTACTGGAATCCGTGCTGCTTGCACCACTCACCAGGAAGGCTGGCTAGTTGTCTTCTGGTTAGATCCTCCCTGACTCAACATGGCGAGTTCTCAGGAGGTGCTGATCTTTGTCTTCCTCTCAGAGTCATTATTATACAGTATGGTATGACTGTACTAAAGAATTTATCAATTTGATTGCTTGATTGCATTCCATGGTTTGTCTTAGCATGCTTGTGAGCCATTTGCCCATTGAAGATGATCTGAGTGGTTTTCAATTTTTGGTTATTGCTTGTTCCTTTAAGCTGAACTGCAGTTCATTTTAATAAATCAATCCTCATGAGCATATTACATAACACTAGAAGGGTTCTTCTGCTTATGTGCTCCAAGGGAAGTCTCTAATAGGTCTGTTTCATTCTGTCCATTAACCGTGCTAATTACTCCTGCAAAAACTATGTGCAACAAGCTTTTGGAATGGGTTTTCTGTTCTCATGATTGTGTTACTGATTGCTAACACTAATGCAACACCCAGAGTCCTGGCTAACAACCCTTTTGGTGTGTTTTCTGTCCTATTCCATTGTACGCTAAGGAACAATGGCAATAATGGACCATGAAATACACAGAATATGACTACATTTTGGTGTATAAGTCAGCAACAATTGAAATAGTAAGTTAAAATTGCTTGCATTAGAGATTAATTGATACTATTTTGATCATTTTTATGACTTTTCCACATTTTAAATAATTTGATTATCAATGGAGATTAGAGGGGGACCCTTGAGGAATATAAATGGAACAAAGGGAACAACGGTTAATATACAATATAGGCTTGGAGAGCTACAATTCTTAGGCAAGTGGGACTCTAAGTTATATGTGATAAAATATCTTCATTTTAATCTTTGATATTATTTAAGGGGTAGAGAAATCAGGATTGATGAAACTAGGTTGACAATTGGCAAATTTAGCATTCCAAAAGGAACAACAGTACAGATAATGTGATATCCAAATTTCACCAATGAATTGTGCATTTTCTAAATGTAATTGAAGTATGTTTGCAAGCATCACTATTCCATCAATACAGGAGTCATTGAATCACTTCAGCATGAGATAATATACAACATTCAAGTCATTGTCAAGAACCAGCCACCAGCCATCTGGGGATGCATCTTGCCAGTTACCAGCTCAGGTCCAGGAGGCAGTGGTGGGCCCTGTCCCTGCATACACACCAGCATCCATCAGGAAATACTTTTCACTGGTAACCAGCTCATGTCTAGGAGGCAGCTGCCAGCCCTACCTCTGAGCACACTCCAGCAGGCATCCCTGATGCTTCCTGCCCCAGGTAGCCAACATGGGCTGGGAAAAACAGCAGCCAGCACTGCACCAGCACACACAATGACCACCACTGGATACCTGTAGACAGCACTGGCCAGGAGAACCAAACAGTCACACTTTGGAGAAAGTGTAGCCAACATGGGAAGTGCCTGGGACCCCATTGCCCTCTAGTTTGGAAGAACCTAGGAAAACATCAAGACTAAGAATCAAAAGGCAGTCTCTGGACTGCAACCCAAGCAGAGCAAGTCCAGGAGTTGTAAAACAGAAGAGATTGGAAATTGCACACCTCAGGTTCTTGAAGTGATGCCAACTGACGTAAAGAAACAACTTCATGAGGCTATAAAAGAAATGAGAACAGAAATACCAACTCAGGTAAAAGAAGGAATGAAAAATATGAAAAACGAATTGCTAAGCATCTCTAAAGAAAACATAGACCAAAAAAAATAGAGGAGCATAGGAAAATGAGGTAAACCATGTGTTATGGTTTATACATTGTGTCAACTTGAGAAGTGTAGCAGCCTGATTAAGTAAGGCAGCAGCTCTACATCTTGGGGTGTAGAGCATAAGCAGTTACCTGGCCATTGTGTCAATTTGAGAAGGTCAAAAGTTTAGCTGAGAGTCTCAGCAGGGAGCCAGGGGTCTTACTTGGTAAACATTCTCATCCTGTGCAAATGAAGGCAAGGATGTTTGTGAATGCTACACCCACCCTGGGGTGGGGGTGTCCTGTGTACTATATAAGGGAGGAGAAGAAGCTTGCTCTTGCCCCCCTTTTACTCTGGCTGCTTTTGCCTGGCTGCTGCCTTGAAGTGTTGTTCCTGTGCCATGCCACCCTGCCTTGGAGCCAGCTGATTGTACACTGAAACCTCCAAAAACTGTAAGCTAAATAAACCTTTCCTTCCCTAAGTTTGGGTATCAGGTGTTTTGTCTCAGCAACAAGTAAAAAGTAACAGAGACACCATGAGTGAACAATATAAGACAGATTTAGAATTCATTAAACAGATCCAAAGAGATATCCAGGAAATTAAAAACTCCACTGAAACCTGGCAAACTGCTTCAAAGAAACTGAAGCTAGACTTTCAGACCTTGAAGATGGGTGTGCAACTTGAAATTGAGAAAGGAAAGATCTCTTAAAAATAAGGAACCAGGAAATAACAATTCAATGGCTGCAAGAAGACACAAAGAAAAATAATTTCAAAATAATAGGTGTGAGTGAAAAAGCAGGGGTCAACACAAATGACATTAAAAGTCTATTTACAGAAGTAATAGTAGAAAACTTCCCAAGCATCGGAAAAGGACATGACTTTCAGATAAGTGAGGCATATAGAACTCTAGATAGCCATAACCAAAATAAATCTATGCCTAGAAATCCAAGAAATTCAGCACAGGAACAAAATATTAAAAGCTGTTACAGCAAACAAACTGATCACCTATAAAGGAACACCCATCAGAATCACAATAGACTTTTCAACATAAACCATCAAGTCAAGACAAGGTTGGAGTGAAGTATTTTGAGTCCTAAAAGAAAACAACTTTCAACCCAGATTGATGTACCTGCAAAACTATCTTTCAAAATTAATGGAGAAACAAGATACCTTCATGACAAAGAAAAACTGAAGGAATTCATGACCACCAAACCAACCCTACAAAAAATACTGAATGACATCCTAAAGAGAGAGAAAAAAGACCATGGTTCCAGGAAAAGTGGCAGAAGGGGGATCACCGAGCAGGGCACACAATTGAATGGAGGGGAAAAGTAGGCAGCCAACAGCAGGAAAATAGCAAGGCAGAGACAAGGCAGTGCATGTTGGCCATAATCATTAATGTAGATGGCCTCAATTCACCAATAAAAAGAGACACAGGCACAGTGGATAAGGAGGCAGGATCTATCAATATGCTTTATTCAAGAAACACATTTAACTCAAAAGAAAATTCATAGACTAAAAGTCAAAGGGGAGAAAACAATGCTCTATGTGACAGGAAACCAGAAAAAAAGTAGGGATAGCTTGCCCATCAACTACAGAATGGATAAGAAAGATATGACATTTTTATACAATGGAAAACTACTCAGCTATAAAGAAAAATAACCTCGAGGCTCTTATAGGTAAATGGATGCAACTTGAGATCACGCTCATGGGTGAAATGGTTCACAGTCACGTGCGTGAATATCATGCTGCCTCCTTAATACAAAAAACTAAAGGAGGTAGTGGGATCCAAAATGCACAGTAGATATTGTGAAAGTGAAAGGGAAGGAAATGTCTAAAAAGGGAAGGCAATGACCATTGTTAACCCATTTTCTTGTTTTGGAACCTTGTATTGTTTTCATTGTTCTGTTTAGTTTGGTTTTATTCTGTTTTGCTTTGATTGATTTTGTTATATTTGATGACATAGACAGCTATTTCAAACATAACAAAATGTATTGTGGTAGCCATTATTGATTTCCTATTATCTTGTTTCAAATCCCAGCATTGTCTTACTTGTTGTCTCTTGATGGATTTTATTCTATTTTGTTTTGTGTGATTTTACTATGTCTGATGGTATAAGCAGCTGCCTTAAAGAAAACAAGATGCATTATGGTAGCCACTGTTGTATTCCAATTGTCTTGTTTTGAGATCATGTATTGCTTTCATTGTTTTATTTCCATTGGTTTTATTCTGTTCTGTTTTGTTTGATTTTATTATGCCTGATGGTATGGGCAGTTAGTTGGAAGATAACAAGAGGCATTATGGTAGTCATTATTGATTTCCTTTTATCTTGTTTTGAAGCCTTATATCATGTTCATTCCTTTAATTGACTCCATTTTGTTTTATTTCTTTAAGTTTTATTCTCTTCAAAATAAAAAAAAAATTAAACCTAAAAAACAAAGAACCAGTCACCGGAAAAGCTAAAAACATCCCAATCCACCTGCATTATAAAAAGGTAGTAACTCTTACATCATTGAAAGTATCATGCTACTCTCAGGGATAAGATTCCTTGGATTTTCGTGCAAGACACCAAACAATTTCCCTTAATTGACTTCTCCTTTTGTATGTACATTGAGAATCCCAAGATGGATGCATAAGTATAAACAAGCAGGTACTGCCTATTACTCAAGGCAATATATGGCACTTATAAATTAGTACCAGTACCTACAGGGAGGGACATAAGCAAGGCTGGGTCCAGAGCCTAAGAAGTAATTATAACACTCTAGCTGGGAATAAGATCTTCATTGGAACTGGAGGCTACAACCTCTGAGCTCTAACCAGGGTACCTGAGGAGATGCCTTTGTCCCTGTGAACTCCTCACACACAATGTTTAATGGGGAAATTTTAAACACACCAGCCAAAAATTCTGGGGTCAAGATAACTAAATTTCTTAACCATGGTAAGAACTATAAGACAGTTCTGATGTCTGAATATTATCTGCTCACTCCCATGGCAACTTACACTTGCCATTTTTAGCTCTGAACCAGAAATCACAAGGTTGTGGTGGCCAGTGTTAGGGTCATATGAAGGGCAGAAGTTCTAAAGTTATGAGAGCCACTGTGAATCATCATGTCTCCCTTGAGGTTCAAACAATCAGGATCTGAGACTCTGAGAACCAGAATGGGAAGAGCAGAGAAAGAATTTTGTTTCTCAGTCCTTATCATCTCTTGAACATCTCTCTGCCAGAGAAACCACAGCAGTCTGAGAAGTAAAATATCCAGACATTATATGGCATATTTTGGGACCATCAATCACCTCATACAAACAATAAATCTGAGACTCACTATGGTATTGGGGCAAGAAAGGGCAATCATTTCTGTAAACTGGTTGATTGATGCTCTACAGAGAAGTGAGTAGGAGCCAGGTTGTAGACACAGATTTTTTCATTCCAATCCAAGCTAGGTGTTACCTTGAGCAATTCCCATCACCAGTTGTGGGATACAAACACTGAGAACACAATGGGTTCCTGTCCTTGGTTTTTGCCCTGCTTTTAATTCAAAAAATTAATGCTTCAAGCTGTTTTGGGTGGTTCCTGGGTGACTAAGTCATCTTTGGTTGTACACTGACAGATGAGGGCAGGATTTGTGTGGGTCATGTCCAGATGTTGCGTGTCTAACTTCATTTTCTTGTATTGGTGTCTGGTTCTGGGCATACCAGGCAGGCCTCAGGTTGGTATTGCTACTTGCCCTCCATAGTACCAGTATCCTATAACATTTACTGTTTCACCTGTACAGATTAGTCAGTATTTGGTCCTTGGCCTTCAGTTTCTATGTTTGCATAATACATGCAGCACTTTTCTTTTGTTCTGTCTTTACTGGATGCAGAGAGCTAGGCAGAAAAGTCACTACATTCACTAAACTTAGAATAAAGGGCAATATGACCAAAGGAGCCAGGAGTCCTCAATGGGGAATAGCTGGTGAACCTTTGGCACACATGACACACTGGGCTCTAAAAAGTTCAACATCACTGTCATGCAACATGCAGGCTCAACTATCAATCTGTCCATATGGAAATATAAATGTAACAATTGAAACCGAGCTTGCAAGGCTGTCAATGGAATACAAAATTTTATTCATGACACAGAATCATGTACAGGAACAAATGAAGAAATGACAGCAGTGGAATTTCAAATGTGAACATGACAAAAGGAAACATCTCAGCAGGACTGCTGGTAGATGTGTGTGTGTGTGTGTGTGTGTGTGTGTGTGTGTGACAGCAGGTTCAATGCCTACTTTGATCTGAAAGAGCAAAATCGGGTATAAAGGGATAGCAACAGATGAGCTGGTGTGGTGTACATGTACACATCCTATCACAGGTCACATGCAAAAGCAGTTTTTATAAAGCATGGATCACTACCATTGGAGGGTAGGGGAACCATACTGAACAGCACAGTAATACAAGACTATAAGTATTATGTATCTGTGCCTGGCCCTTACCTAGTAGTAAAGGTTACATTTTTTATAAATTGAAACTCCTTTACAAATCACAGAAAATGAGGTAATCTGGATGGAGAAATACAAAATTTATTGACATATAAACAAATACTCAAGTTCATGACTAGTTTCAGCCTTTGCTGGGCTCCTATGGGCCTTTGCTGTACTCCCATCACTGTGTGTGTGTGTGGCGGGGTTGGGGGTTGTTTATTGGCATTACTAGATTCTTCTTTCTCATTTTGTATATTCGATGCCTCAACCTTAGCAGTAGTGATTTCTACTATCATGCTCTTGGACTCAGAATACAGTGTGCTCTGGCTTCATGGTCCTAGAAGGCTCTAAGAATCAAATGGCTTGAGTTCCATATGCTGGGAACTGTTTCTCCTGGGATATGCCCATGGTCATATTTCCTAAGTGCCTAAGCTTTCCTCCAGCTCAAGAATCATCAAGAACAGCTCTATGGGGAGTCGTGGGAGAAAGGGAAAAATATGGGCATCCTGAGAGCACATTGCAGGGAAGGACAGAAGCCTACAGTGAGGAGTGGAAGAGACACCTGCAGGCGGAGACTTGTTGGCCTAAAGACAAAGAAGCCTCTGCAAATAGCACAAAATGGCCCTGGTAAAGCCTTGCTCTTGAAGACTAAATACACTTCAGAGGTGAGGGGCCAATGGGAATTCCACATCACCTGGAGACCCTGACTTTTTTTTTTTTTTTTTGCTCTCTGCTGTCCAAGAGAAGAGGAATTGTTTTAACTCTACTTTCATCGATATTTAGCTTAGTGTAACAATTACATCGATGTAGACTTATGCAACTGGGAGAAAACATACAAATTCATTTCATGCATATGTTAAATTATATGGAGGTATTGGTGAGGATATGAGGACTCAACATTTGTACACTGAATGTGATAATGTGTAGTGAGTTATAAAACAAAATTAACTGGACTGTGTGGAAGTTACAAAAATTTAAGTTATCGTAGTGTGGTCTGTACTGAATTTCCTTAGCTCAAATTCTGGTGATTAATGAGGGTGTGAATTTCTTAATATATTAGGGAGAGCATTATAACTTAGAAATTTCATCTATTACTTTTAAGGCCCACAGGAAAAATTACAATGAACTTGCCTCTTCTCTAATTCAAATACCTTTAAATTAAAATAGTTTGCAAAAGTGGCATATATTGGCATGACATATTCTTAACTTCTCTAATTGCTTCAGAGTGAAGACAGAAAGGCAAGATGCAGGAAGTGCTGAGGCCAAGGTAAATCACAAAAATGAAAGCATCCCTCATTCCTGACATCCTATGAATTAAGCAGTCTGTCCACAGGACCAAGCCACTGCTTCATAAAACTGAATGCTCTAAAAGAAAAGGAAACTGACATACCTTGATATCCAAAGTAATGGAGTCCGTGACCCTTAATTGTCATATGTCAATATGAATGGATTAAGAAATGTCTAACACATTAGTAAAGAGGGTAGGGGCATTACCTTCCTTGCTGTTTACATTTCAAAGAGGTGGTTCTTAGGTCTTTCAAAGAAGACATTCTTTGGTCAAAAAAGTGGCAAGAGGCCTTTTCCCTTCTTTATTTTTGAGACATATTTATATCATTTCAGACATAGAGAATTTACAAGTGCTCCTAAGTAAGTACTTTAATAAGAGGAGGAAACTCCTCAACAAGAATATATGTCCTTACAGTAACTCTGCGAAATATATTGTGCACTGCAAACATAATACGCTCACACTATGTCTAATCAGTGTAGATTTATGAGGTTTCTATACAGGTGTTCATGTGTATAACAAAGGCAGGTGTATTCACTGCCTTTCTAAACTGGATGCTTTGTCCACTGATTACTCTGCTCATGAAAGATTCTGTTTTCTTGCTGCTTTGTATCTCTAGTAGTTTCTGGTTGATTGTCACCACTGACCTTTATCCTCCCCCTTCGCCTACCCTTATCTCCTTCCATTTCACTTTTCCTTAGATTCTGTGTTTCTACACGGCAGAGAGGACAAGCCCTGCCCTACACCTAACCGTGTTGCTGAGAACAAAGCTAACTATTGAAGGGAGACGGATTTCAGAGGATTAGGACCCCTCAACATCTTGCATAGAGGATGGTGGGCAGTGGTTGGCTCTGCCTTGCTACACGGTCTTCCACGTGTATTGGCAACAGAGAGACACTTCCCAGTCGGGAGCCACAGACACTTGCAGCTCTTCATTGAAAGGCAGGAGTTGAAGATACCTATGAAGGTCCCCTTAGGAACCTGTCTGCCCATGCTGTGTGGCTCCCTAGGTGCCCTCAGTGCCAAGGGCCCCACCTCCCAACCAAACGCACGACCCTCTCTGGCCCACGGGGTTTCCCGGAGGCCCGTGGATGACACGGAAGTTTCAGTGGGACTCCACCATTGGCCAGCGCCTAAGGCTGAAGGCCCAACTGCGCAGGCGCTGTGGGCATCGCCTGTTGCATTGTGGGTGGAACGTTGAGGTGCCTCAAGTGCCCCTGGTTCTCTTAACGGAACGCTGCGCCTGTGGTAAAACTCGACTCTGTCAGGGAGCCGAAGAGCTTGGTCAGTCATGCAGGCCCCCGAAAATTCCCAGGGTGGTGCTGAGGGAGGAGAGGGCGACACTGGTGCGCAAGGTGGTCCTGGACGCCCTGGCGCCACTGGAGGCGGGGAAGGGGCAGGAGTGGCAGGCGCGGCTGCCAGGGAAAGCCCTGAGGACCAGGGAACAGCGCAGGGTGCAGTGCCCGGCGGGGCCTCGGCCTCAGCTGGAGTTTCCACTCATGAACTGAATGAGTTGTATCCTTCCTGAGGGACGGGCTGGAGGTGGCCCGGGACAGGCGGGGGTGGGGATGTGGGGAGTGCTGAGGAGCCCAAGGGGGACAGAAGGGGGGGAGGGGACCACGGGGACTGGAGGAAGCGGGCTGGGGTGCGGCCCAGCTGCCAGGAGGTGGCTGGGGCCCAGAGAGTCCCTGCAAGGTGTTCGAGTGGCCCAAGGGAGCACGGCAGTTTTGGTCACAGTCTCCTTAACCAGGTGTCCCACAGCCGCCTAGTGATCCCTTTCAGCTATGTCGAGGACGCAGAGATCACTTGCATACACCTGACCCTAGCAACTGAGTCCCTGGGACAAGGAGTTCACAGGGAGATCGCAGTGAGCGGCAACGACCTGAATATGTAAGCCGTGGGCAGCGGCGGGCTGCGTGGGGGTCGGGGTCAGCAGATATCTGGGGCTGAGAGGGTGTCCAGGGGACAGGCACAGACGCCCCAACTGCAGTCTGCGGAGAGGGCGTGCTGTGTGAAGCGTGTTGGCTCCTGACCGGGGTAAGGGGATGGGGGTGGGGGTCTAAATCATATGCTGAAGTTTGGGTGGAGGGGCAGGGGGGACCTGAGCAGGAGTGCTGTGATTCTTTTCGTCCTTTCCTTTAGCCTGCTAACTGCGGAAGATTCCCACCTTCTGGAGGTTTCCGCCGCCACCTTGCTGAACCACCTTTCCACGGTGCTGCCGTTAATGGAGGATTTCCAGACTTAGTTTCTGGACAAGCCTCGGCTGCAAAAGAAGATTCAGTTTTCGTCATCTGTCCTCCAGCCCCAGGCAGTGACTTCCCTAGTTCAGTAATTCCTCGAGTGCCCTGCTGCTTTATTTGGGAGAGCCTTGTTTCTTCTCCAGACTGCCCCCTGGTGCATAAATGTTTGTTCTACTGAAAATAAAATGACCTGCTGTTTCATGTCTGAGTTTGTTTTTATTAATTGCTCTTCCAGTTTTCCTTCCATATGTCTTTGGGATAGGAGAGATTCTGCGGTTTAAGTAGACAAGGTAATTGAAGATAATTTAGGAAATCGAAGAACATGAAAACCAAGTTAGTCTTGCCTTTCAGCATTAACTACTGTCAGCATTTTGAAACAGATTTGTACTCTGATGTGAGAATTGACGTCTTGTATAAAATGAATAGCAATTGCAGAAATGTAATTTTTATTTACGAGTCTAATACTAGATTTTTCTCTCCATTTTTTCATGTGCACGAGATTGGTCTCTTTCTAAAAATATTCAAAAACATGCTTTCAGTGTAAGCAAAAAGATATACTGCAGCGTAATTATTGAGCATTTGAACTGCTCAGTCCCCCACCTCTTGGTTGAATGAGCATTCATAGAGATTCCTGTACTTTTCTCTTCAGCAATGGTGGTTTGGTTAATAGTGACGGCAAGTCACAGAAGTACATTCATCTGCATAATGTTTACATTCTATGAGACAGTTCATACATGCACATAACACATCTTTTATGACAGGGGATACTTTAGCCACATGGACAAAGGAGCAAACTAAAGTTAGGTTTCCACTGTCCCAAGCACAGTCGAAATGGAGCTTAGGACATTATTTTCTCTGCTGTGTACATTTCAAAGAGATGGCCCTGATAAAAACCTCCCTGGTCATGGTCGGTGTGGCTCGGTCCCAGCGGGGTGGGTCCAGGAAGGGCCCATTCTCATTCTCCTCCGGGGGTCTGCGTGATCGCCCAGTCCCCCAGAGGGCAGATCAATTGTGTCCTGGTCGGTGCCACTAGGTCCCAGCGGGTGGGTCCCGGAAGGGCCCATTCTCGTTTTCCTCCGGGGGTCCACGCAGTCGCTGCCCTCTGGGGGACTGAACAAGTGCGCGGACCCCTGGAGGAGAATGAGAATGGGGCCTTCCTGGACCCACCCCGCTGGGCCCCTGCAGCGGGCTTGGAATCAAGGAAGACACCCTCCCCACCCCCCTCCACCCCCGTAAGCAACCTGTTGGTTCGGAGGTCTGGCTAAATTAATAGCAACTAAGGAACACTAAGCAACTAAATGCTAGTATTATTTCGTATATTTTGCAGGCCTCCGGTCAGCAACCTGAGCATCTCTTTGGAAGATGACATTAGGCAATGCAGCAAATATGGGGGATTCTCTTCTGTCTTGTCTCATTGTTTTGGTTTACTCTGATCATTACTATTGTTATTCTTATTATTATTATTGCTTTATTTTATATTCTGTTTTTATTGGTTTAATTCTGCTTTGTTTTTGGTACAATTCTGCTATACCTGTTGGAATGGTCAGCTATTCTGAAGATAACAGGATATACTATAGTAGCTATTGTATTCACATTATCTTTTTTCGAAGTTCTGTACCAGTTCTGCTGCTTTGCTTTGATTGACTTTGTTCTTTTATGTTCTGTTGGATTTTACTATCTTTAAAATAAAAAAAATAAAAAATAAAAGAAACCTTCCTGGTCAAAAAGGTGTCAAGAAGCCTTTGCCCTTCCTTTAGCTTTCAGAAAATTTTATATCCTTTTCAGAGACAAAGAAAAAACTTGGAAGTTCTCCAAACTAAATGCTTTAATACCAGGAGATGTCTCTTCTAAAGGGAGAATTAAACACCTTAGTCTTAATTTGCATATGTTCTTACAGTAGCTCTCCAAAATATATTGCAAACATGTCCTGCAAACATGCAGAGCTCACATTGTGTCTAAGCTGTGTAGAGTTATCAGATTTGCTACATAGGCAATCATGAAAAAATAAAGGCCAGTGTTTAACCCTCTGTTCCTACCTGGATGCCTTTTGTTCACCAATTCCTCTCCTCATCAGAGTTGTGTTTTCTTGCTGTTTCCTATCTCTAGTAGTTGCTGGTTGGATATCTCCTCTAACCCTGATGCTTGACAGCTGGGAACTCCTGTATTATTAGAGGGATCCATGAGCTGTGCTTGGGAATGTTGTTTGGTGAGTTGGTAAAGGTTTGATCTTTTTGAGCTTTGCTTTGATAATGAATTGCAGGGATTATGAGCAGGTCCCGGTGGCAGAGAAATGTTTCCACAGGGCACAGGCAAGACTCCTGAGGGCCCTGCCAGTGCCAGCTGAAGGATGAGGCTTTCTGTCCTCCTCATTTCTGTGGGTGGGTTGCATCACTGATCTCTTCTCTCCTGGAGAGCTGGGCTGGCTTACTCTTCATTCACTTGAGTGGCAGATGCTTTTCCAGGCCCCACAGTTTCCCCACATGCTTGTTTTCATCTCTGGTCTGCTGAATCCTTGAATGGTCCCCAATGAGGATGGCATGGTTCTCTCCCTCTGTGGCTTTTTCTTCTCTGGCCCTCTGACCTAAAATCACCAGCTACCTAAACTCTGAATCTTCTTCATGCCCTAAATTTTGGGCATTTTCTGCTTTATTTCTCTCTCTCTGTCTCTCTCTCTCTCTGTCTCTCTCTCTCTCTCTCTGTGTTTGTGTGTGTCTCTGTCTCTTTCTCTCTCTTTCTCATATATATATATATATATATATATATATATATATATTTAGGAACATTACATTTTCTGACTTGAAATTATGTTATAAAGCTACTGTGACACAAGCTGCATGTTACAAGAAAATAAATGGACCTCAGAATTAATGGAACAGAGTAGAAGATGTAGAAACAACTCCAAACACACTGAGCCACCTTATCTTTGACAAATTAGCCAAACACATTTCTGGAAGAAACAGCCTCATTAATAAACGGTGCTGGAAACGCTGACTTTGCACATGCCAAAGACTAAAACTAGACCCATATCTATCACCATGCACTATACTAAAATTGAAGTGGATCAAGAGAGCTAAATATTAAAACAGAAACACTAAATCTCCTGGAAGACAGAATAGGCAGAACTCTTGAAGATGCAGGGGTAGGTGAAGATTTCATTAGCAAAAGCGTAGGTGCACAGGAAATAATACAAAAATTTAATAACTTGCATCTCACCATATTAAAAAGCTTCTGCACTATAAAATAAATCACCAACAGAATAAAAAGACAACCCACAGAGTGGGAAAAATTTTAGCCAGTTACCCTTCACATAAAGGAGTTATATCTAGAACATACAAAGAATTGAAGAGAATCAGATCCCAAAATTTTTAAAGTCCCAATACAAAAATGGGAATCTTAAATGAATACACACTTGTCAGAAGAAGAGATACAAATGGCAAATAAATGAAAAAATGTTCTATATCACTGGCTATTAGACAGATGCAAATTAAAATAGCACTGAGAATCCATCTCACTCCAGAAACAATGACTATCATCAAAACATCAAGAATGACAAATACTGGAGGGGCTGTTGGCACAAGGAATCCTTTTGCACTATTGATTTGAGTGTAGACTGATATAACTACTGTGGAAATAAGTGTGAAGGTTCCTCAAAAAACTATTAATAGAGTTCCCATTTGGTTCAGGTATATACCTTCTGGGTATCTTCCCAGAAGAATTAAAAAGATATTGCAGCAATATATGTGCACCTATGTTTATAGCAGCACAATTTGTAATAGCTAAATCTTGGAAACAACCCAACTGCCCATCACCCGAGGAGTGGATAAAGAAGATTCTATGCTGCCACAAAGAAGGATAAACTTGAGACATTTCTAGGTAAATGGATGCAACCTGAGACCATACTCCTAAGTGAAATAAATTGGACTCACGTGTAAACATCAAATTGTCTCCCTATTGTGAGAAACTGAAAGTGTAAATAAGGACAAACATGTACAATAGATACTGTAAAATGGGAAGAAATTGTTCAAAAGAAAGATAAACTAGGGTGAGGGAAGAGGGAAAAGAAGGAAGGGAAAAGGAAAAAATGATAAAATAGATAAAATAGAAACAAAGTTTTGTAAATAGGGAGGGAAAAGATTGAAGAGAGGAAAGCAAATTGGGGAAAAAAGAGGATTCAGAATATGATTCTGTCCCAGATAGCGTCCTGGCTGGAGGAGAGTAAGTCCATGATCCATGCCCCTCCCAGAGGGCAAGTCAGCTTGAAGACAGTGAGTTTGTTATATGGGCCTCAACTATTGCATCCCAGAAGGCAGATAGGCTGTAAGAATGTAAGAATGACAGGAACCCCAAGACCCAGGACAACAGCCCGGTGCACAGACACACACACACACACCTCTGAAGGGTGAAGTAGTCAGTGAGGACAGTAATATGGAAGCATCTGAAGCAGCAGCAAGGAGTCAATAGTTGCACCCTGGAGAACTCCACTGGCAGAAGACCAGTCTCAGCCCTTACATCCAGAGGCTAAGATCAGGTCCATACCCAGCACATCTCTAGGATGCATTACAGATATTCACACAGAACTGTAAACACTAGAAGAAGAAACTAAACATAGATGCCCCTGCGCGTCCGCCAGCCACTATCAGGGACTTGTAGCCAGCAATGGTGGGGGGAAAAAACTAGCCAATCTCCCATGCATCTGCCATGGGTGAGCCTCAGTGTAGGTACATGTGTCTGGAGAAGCCAGCCCTGCACCCCAACATCTCCTTGTGAAAGTAAGATAGGAGAAACTCAGGTACCTGACCCATTCCCCTACACTATGGAAAGACAGCCAACAGGGGAAATACCTGGGACCCCACAACGAGGTTTTGCAGAGGGACTCAGGAAAATGTCAAGATGAAGAAGCAAAAGGCAGTGTCAGACCTCCATCCCACACAGAACGAGTCTAGGAGATATAGAAATGAAAAAATTTGGAAGTTACACACCTGAAATTTCTGAAATTATGGCAACCAAAGTAAAGAAACAACTTCGTAAGCTTGTAAAAGTAATCAGATCAGAAATAATAACTCAGGTAAAAAACAAATGACAAATATGATTAAAGAAATGCTGAGCACATCTAAAGAAGACATAGATAAAAAAAAAGAGGAGCATTGGAAATGACAGAAACCTTGAATGAACAATACAGGAAAGAACTACAATACATGAAACAGATTCAAAGAGATATCCAGGAAATTAAATTGAAATCTGGCAAAACTCTTCAAAGAAACTGAAGATAGACCTTGAAGAGAGGATTGTAGCTAGAAATGATGAAAGGAAAGATCTCTTAAAAATAAATAGGAACTAGGAAATAACAATTGAATGGTTGCAACACTACGCAAAGAAAAAATATTTAAGAATGATAGATGTCAGTGAAAAGACAGGGGTCAACACAAATTACATAAACAGACTATTTACAGAAATAATAGTAGAAAATTTCCCAAGCAGGAATTCACAACCACCAAAGCAACCCTACAAAGGGTACTGATGAATATCCTAGAGAGAGATAAAGATGGCCATGTTCGAAGGAACAGTAGCAGAGGAGGATAGCCAAGCAGGGCAGGCAATTGAACAGAGGGGAAAAGTGAGGGATTGTGTTGAGAAGTCTGCCATGATTCTGCTTGGATTCTATTGTGTCTGACAGTATGGGCAGCTCTTTTGAGGATCACAAGATATATATATTATGGTAGTCATTGTTGATTTCCTATTATCTTATTTTGAAGTCCTGTATCACTGTCATTGTTTTGTTTTGATTGGTTTTATTGTTTTATTTTGTTTGATTTTATTATGTCATGGTATGGGCAGCTATTTTGAGGATAACATGAGGAATTATGGTGGCTATCATTTATTTCCTGTTATCTTGTTTTGAAGTGCTGTACCAGTCTCTTTGTTTTGTTTTGATTGCCTTTATTCTGTTTCATTTTGTTTGGTTTTATTCTCTTTAAAGTGAAATGAAAAAAAATATATATATATATAATGTATGGGTACAAATTCCCCATGATGAATATGATCATTATGCATATCCAAAATGTATCAGTAAGTTTAATTTAAAAAAAAATATATATATATATACAGTGTGTGTGTTTTTGGACTTCTTATTTCTCTCCTTTCTCTCTCATTTTCTTTCTGCATTGAGTCATATTGTATAGGAACTGTATACTGATGTATTGATGAGTATCATGACTTCCAACACTGTCTACCTCATTCTTCCAGTGGTTCTAACAGATTCTGTTCAGTTTTGTGGAACATTTCCATCCTATCCCCAACCACAATGAAAACGTGCTTTATTTTTCCCATTTGGCTTAATATCTGTGATCTCACAAAGATAATGTTTTAAACCATCTTCCTTGTACCCTCTCTGGCTGATTCTTTCTGGGCCAAAGGATTACACAGGTGACATTCTGAGATTTTTCATTTTCCTAAGCCAGAATCCTAAATCTTGCATTACATGTATTTCTCTTAACTTGCTGCTCCTTTGTTTGTTGTTCTTTAGGTATGTTTGTTCGTTAACAGGTTTAGTGCACTACACTTTAGATACTGTAAAGTTCACCCTATTCTGCTGTATAGTTTTAGAAATTTTAGCAGTGCATAAAGGCATGAACTACCATCACAACTGAGTTACAAAGCATTTTCATAACCCTCAATGTTCCAGCATGCCCATTGTAGTCAATTCCTACTCTACTTTCTTACCTGTGGAACAACCAACAATTAGAGAATACAAATGAAAGCCCTTTTCTTATCCCTTCACATTGTCATCCAACATGCTGAAACAGACACAAAAAGTCCCTTTGTATGGAAGTCCCTAATGCTGCTGCTGAGTGGGGATATATTAGCCAGGTGTGCTTTAAAGATTTGCAGCACTATCTTACTGTTAGTCATCAGCAGGATCACTTTGTCTTTTCGTTCTCTCTTTCTCTCCCTCCCTCCCTTCCTTTTATATGCTAGGAATTGAACACAGGTCTTGTGCATGCTGTGCACACTACCAAAGTACTGTGTTCTCGGCAGTCTATTATGCCTTTGGCTAGTCTTTCCCTCCTAATTACCCATTTTTGCCTGAATTCCTGCATTTCTCATTCGTTAGTTTTGTGGAGGTTTTGAGCACTGGAGTTCTCTACTATGCCATTTTTAGTGATGTCAGCCAGAAAAAAAAATCCATGCATCATATTTTAAGCAATAAACAAAAGACTTCTACAGCCAGAAGCAGAGAATGAAAAAGAATGGAAAGAAGAAGGCAGAAAAAAACTAAAAAATGAACCTAACAGGTAAGCAAACTTGGGCTCTGGAGATCTGAGGAAAATATAGTTAGTACCAACATTTAGAGGTCTTATTGTATGATTGTGGCTGATAAATAAACCCATCTAATTTTTAATATTGTTGTCCCAAGAGAGTACCAATAGCAACTCAAAATCATTTTCAAAAAGTGCAATAATATTAAAAGACTGCCAAATGAGGGTTAGAGGTCTCAATTTACCCAGCTATTACCCCTCTGGGTATTTTCCCAGAAGAATTTAAAACATCATACCACAGCAATACATGCACACCCATTTATAATATAATAGAATTTTAGCAGAAAATTAAAAATCAATTTGCAACCTGTTGCTATATTGAGACAGGCTATGCTCATCCTGCCTGTCACATAGTTAAACTGCTGAACTCTGTCAGCTTTGACTGTCTGCATCCAGCTGCTTTTCACAGATAGCCTGCCATGAAAACCTGGCTACAATGTCTGTGTTTTCTTACCTAAAAATATATCCTGTTTTTCCAATATGCTTGAAGGACTTTCCTGGCTGCTGATTTGACCAAATTCCCACACAGACATTTCCACTGCACACACTTGCAGTATGTCGATGACTTACTGTTTTGCAGTCCCACTAGACAGGACTGTTGGGAGGGAACCCCTGTTATCCTCCATCACTTATGTGACACTGGATAGAAAGCCTCCTGGAAAAAGGCTCAAATCTGTAAACAAAAAGTCAGATACTTAGGATTTGACTTAGAAAAGAGACTCGAAGCTTAGGCCTAGAAAGAAAAGAAGTCACCTGTTCCATTCTATGGTCTGACTGTAAAAAGAAACTTAGAGAATTCCTTGGAGCAGCCAGATTCTGCCAGATTTGGACACCCAGCTTTGCTGAAAAGACAAGGCCCCTTTATGATGTGTTAAAGAAACCTACAGCAGAAAGAGATAAAATCAATTGGACCTTGGAAAAATTGAAGCAGTCAAACAAATCAAACAGGCTTAACCTCAGCTCCAGTCCTGTGAATTCCTGATGTGACCTGTCCCTTTAATTTGTTGATGAAAGATCACATGTAGCCTCAAGAGTCTTAACCCAAATCGTGGGACTCTGGGAGAGGCCAGCCACCTACCTGTCGAAGACATTGGATTCAATGTCAAAAGGATGGTCTCCCTATTTGCAGGCATTCGCTGCTGCAGGCCTCCTGATTAAAGGGGCACACAAATAGAGTTTGGGACAAAAGTTGACTGTCTGAGTGCCACACACTGTTCTTGAACACCTCAACAGTCAGGGACACCATTGGCTCACAACAGCCACATCACCCAGTACCAAGAACTGCTTGTCTGGAATCCCTTACTTACTTTTCAGCCAGTTAAAGTTCTGAAGCCAGCCACTTATCTGCCTGCAGAGCTTGGACAAAGAGACCATGACTGCCTCACGTTGACTAATGGACTCTTTGCTAGCAGACCCGATCTCCAGATGGAGCCATTAATAGATGCTGCATATACCCTGCTCATGGATGGAAGCAGCTCTGTTAAAAATGGACCATGTAGGGCAGGCTGTAGTCTTGTCACCACCAAAGAAGTGCTCTCAGCAGGGACACTTCCCCAAAACTGGTCAGCTCAATGAGCCAAGCTCTGAACACTCATACAGGCCCTCACTGGGCCAAGCATAAAAAAGTAAACGCCTACAGAGAATTCCTGGATGCCTTCACTATGGGCCATGTTCATGGAATGCTGTGCAAGAAACATGACCTTTTGACAGCCAAAGGAAAACAAATTAAACACAAAGATGAAATTATACAGCTTTTGGTTCCTGTATGGACACCCAGAAATGGGGCTGACATACATTGCAATGGACATCAAAAAGTAAAAGACACCATATCCCTTGGAAACCAAAAGCCATTGAAATGATAGCTGAAGGGTCTACTTGGGTAAACAATGACTTTGTCCAAAACTTAGAAGCCCTACATTAAATACCTCCAAAGAATGCTCTCAGTTTGTACTGAGGTCCTCATCATTATACTGAAGAAAAAATAAAATGGGCACAATAGAAAGGAGCAAATGTAGACCTGAACAGCATCTGGACCATACCAGATGATCGAATAATCATTCCAAAGTGAATAGCCTACATGTGAGTAAAACATCACCATGACATCACCCACGGAGGTAATACTGCTATGGCCCAGCTTCTGGGTCACTATTATTATATCCCAAAATTGACATTGATTTGCGCCACCATTATCCAAGCATGTCAAATTTTTGCAAGGACTGAGGCCTCAGTAGGCCCATGAACATCACCTGGAATCCAACACACAGTGTTCTCTCTTTTGGAGAATCTCCAAATACACTTCATTGAAATTAAGACGTGCCGAGGGTACAAATATTTACTGGTCTTTCTTTACATTTATTCTGGATGGCTGGAGGCATTCCCCACCAAGAGCAAAAAGGTCTCTGAACTATGCAGGGTGTTACTGAGAGAATTTATTCATAGATATGGACTGCACCTGACTATTGGCAGTGACAATGGATTGTCATTCATAGCAGAAATGACCCAGAAACTAGCCAAGGAAATGAAAATCTAATGGAATCTCCACATTGCCTGTGGGTCCCAGAATTCTTGACAAGTTGAATGGATAAACAGAATCCTAAAGTCAATTCTGACTATTATCAAGAAATCCAGGCATCACGGGCAGACTTGCTGCCCATGGCACTCCTGAGTCAGGATGTCACCAGAACCCATCGGTTACATCCTCTTTGATGTCTTATTTGGAAGATTCTCACCTCTAATTAAGGGTCTCCTGGGGAATTTATGCCAATTAGGAAACAACTAAATAAGAACAACTTATTCAGTTAGGAAAAACTTTCTCTCAGATACATAAAAACACACCAGAGAGATCACCCATACCCACAGTTACACCTGCACACACACAACCCAGGTGATATGGTCTGGGTTAAAGGCTGGAAAAAGGATCCCCTGTTCCTTGTTTGGAAAGGGCCCTATTTAATTATTTTGATGATTCCCCCACCATGGTAAATTTGCAGAGATTCAGCCCTGTATTCTTCAATGCAGGCCCAAACCAGCTCATCCCAATGATTGTCAGTAAGCCTACCCTGACGAGTGAAGGCCCCTGAAGACCACCTTACAGAGACAATACACTCAAAGCCTTGCTCTTGCCACTCCAGAAGCTGGCAAGTCCACACATGGCTGAAGATTAATGTACAATGGACATTGTACATTATACATTGTACCTGCCTAAATTGTACACTATCCATTGCACCTGCCTAAATTGACTCATGTTCTATTACCCAGTTTGGATATTAATTTTTCTCCTTTTGTTCATCTTGTTGCTTGCCAGAAGACTCTGAGCTGTATCCCCAGAGGACTAGAAAATTCCCTGCAAAATCACCTTCACTGTCTTTTGTATTGACACAACCATTGGACTGGGTACCTTAATCAGTTTTGTCAAGTTTTAGTTTCAATGTATTGTTACTCTGCCTGGTTCTTAGTTCTTTATCTCCTATTTGTTTCCATGTTCACTTTCACTCTGGGTCCTAACTCCAGCAAATTGGGAACCCCCATCAAAAACCTGTCTTTGTTCTTGCCTATATAAATAAAAATTTTAGGTCACTTACCTTTAGCTGACTAAACCAAATCGAAGATGACTCTCTTATGGATAATATGTCTAAATATCCTAGGAGCATATGGCAATTCAGGACATGACACTGGGAATTCCAAATTCAAATTTATGGTTTAAACGTCATCATAGTTCTTAATCAGACAAAATGGGACCCCTCTCAGCGTAACATATACCTTTATTTTGATGCATGCCCAGTTCAGGTGAACACTCCAAACTGGGAACACTGTCACTATGCCTCAGGATGTGGAGAATTAAATTTGGAACAAGAATATTGTAATAATAATATGTCTGTCCAGAATGGCGACAAACACAAAGTTCTATCAACACCCTTTCTCATCTGTATTCCCTCCAAAATGAGACTGTGCGTTAGACTGGTGCACATCTAAAAACAGCCTTCTAATTCAGCTCCTCTCTAGTCCAACCTATCTATAGAAAACTTGTATCCCCTTGCAGGACACTATTCCACATCTTTCCCATTGAGACTGTTCATCAGGTTGTTGGATAAGAGTTCAAGTGGATGGACAGGGACAAAACCCTTGGATGTTCTAAAAATCATAAAAGTATGGGTACCCACATCACCCCAATCCTGTATTAAAATTCCTTTCCCGAAACCACCATTGTTTTCATTGGGCTCTGAGACATCTGCAAATCACACAGGACCTCTGACTTCTGACCCATGCCTGGTCAATGACACCATTGGGTCCTCCAAGCTGTAACCCAGAGTTGGATAATGACTGCTGGCTCTGTGTTCCCCTTCCAGTTCTTTCTTATCAAGCTCTAGATCTAAGCTGGAATGATTCTAAACAATGCTTATCCCACAGTAGTAGGGGGAAATACCTGTTGATTCCTGGTTTCTTTTAAAGGCCAGAATATCTCCACTGAATGAATAGATGTTATGACTGTTACTTCAGGTTCCTTGGAGGCCCTCATGGAACTTTCTTTTTTTCAACAGTATTCACTACGTGTTTAATAGCACCAAAATAAGCCTTTGTGCACTTGTCTTTCTGGTACCCGATCTCTGTGTTTACTCAGGCCAATGAGGTCCTGCACATTCGCATGAGTCACATGAAAAGCATTACCCCAAATATTAACCATTGTAGCTGGGATAGCAATAACAGGAAGTTTCACCCTCAATGCCACAGCCATGGGTATAGGCCAACAGCAAAACTCACAGTTAATTCATAGATAGCAGATTTTCATCAACATACAAACCTCAATAGACATGCTACAAGACCGAATACATCTGTTGGCTGCATTCATTCTCCAAAATCACAGTGCTGTAGATCTCCTGACAGCCCAACATGGAAGCACTTGACTTTTCCTGGAAGAAAAATTCTGTTAATATGCCAAGTCAGGGATAGTAAGAAAAAACTTCTGTTAGGTGTGGTAGCAACTCCAACAAAGGGCTCTTCCTGGTGGGGATCTCTGGACTTTCTCCCCTCACGGGTCGGAGCTCTGTATGGATTTTTAGTAGCCCTCTCAACAGTCCTCCATTTAGGCCCTTATTTGATCTGCATCATGACCCACTTCATGACTGAATGTTTTGAAGCTATACACCACCAGTTCCTTTTAAAATGTAACTTCTGAGCCTCATCTTCTCCTTCCCTGTACTCATAAGATCTCTGCAGCTGAAGGGAACGTCCCTCGGATGCCAATCTCCTATACCTAGAAGGACTTCAGTAGCCAATGAGATTATTGGCCATCCCTCCTTTATATCCAGACAAGCTCAGCAGCTGAAGGCAGCCTTGGCCAACTGACCCCATACCAGTAAGACCTCAACAGCAGAGAAGAGTCTCAGCCGACCCTTCCCCACACCTGGAAGACTTCAGCAGTCCATGGGATCATTGCTCATCCCTTGCACATGGATGAACTCAGCAGCCAACAGGATCGTCAGCCAACTCTCCTCCATTCCCAGAGGACCTCAGCAGC